>JAHXMU010000483.1:201611-266932 GCA_019455685.1 Philornis downsi
TTTATGTAACTAATTGGTTTTGAAGACGACAAACCGTAAATGCTACACTTTTTTAGGCCTCAAGACCTTTAAATTAGGTGCATTGATAGAATTTAGCCCCCAAAATTAATGAATGAATGAATTTATTTAGCCCTGCACAGGGAGAATTTATTGCCGACGAAAGTTTGGAATCTCAGAAATTTGCAAACTCAGATATTCAGATATCGGTCAATATATTTGCAATCAAACTTCCGGTGAGGAGTATATGCCATATTTATATATATATATATTTATATATATATATATATATATATTATATATATATATATAATATGTATGTTTATAATATATATATATATATGTATATATTTAGTTTTAATTAATTACTATTTACCTAGGCAAAAAATAGTGATAAAAAGTGTCGTGAGTTTTCGTCAATCGAATAACAAAATACCACAGACGCAACGAAATATATTTCAATTTGAAACGCCAACATCTAGGTTTTTTGTGGTCTTATGCCCACAATTAAAATTTTTCCAATTGAAAGAATCTTGTGGGATAAGTTTACATAAAAAGCCTAAAATGACGATCGGATAGGCTATATCCTATTTGAAGAATTTGTCGATTTGAAAATGCACAGTATTTATAGGCTAATATTTTTAACATAAAAGACCTTAACATATATGTGATACAACGTGGGAAGGAATTAAGGTCTTGATTTCTTTATATATTTTAATTTTCCGGCTATTTCGACTCATAGTTACCAGTTAACTTTTAAATTTTTACCTTCTATTTTAAAAGTTTGCAAAAGTTCTAAATATTTACAACATTTATCGACATGTTTTAGAACGTTAAACCAAGTTCACATTAAATAAATTTACCATGCGTTCTCTTGTGAAAAAATACTCTACGTGCAAAAGCGTCAAAAAATCTAAAATTAAAATTAGAACAAATTATATTAAGTGCGCAGCTAAGTTCCCAATAGATGGCGCCAGCTGTAAGTGCTAATCGATTCTGCCATAACCTAAATGTCATAAGCCATGGTTAGGCATATGGTAAACATATCACTATTGATTTTCTTTTGACGTCATATTCTTTTAATTGCGTGAATATGTACGATTTTGTGCCAAATACTCGTCATATGCGGGAAGTATTGATTTTCTACTTTCAATCGAAAAAAAAACGGTGGCTGAAGCCTCATCGAGAGCTTCAAAGCGTTTACGGAGATGCTGCCTTAAATGAAACAACGTATCGAGATTAGTTCCGTTGCTTTAAATATTTTCACATTGACAGCCGTCCAAGTGAAGGAAGACGAAAAACCTTCGAAGACACTGAATTGGAGACATTGCTTGATGGAAATCCGTGTCAAACGCAGATAGAGCTTGCTTCAGTAATAGGAATTACCCGCCAAGCCATTTCCAAGCGATTGCATGCGTTGGAAATGATTCAGAAGCATGGAAATTGTGTTCCTTATGAGTTGAAGCCAAGGGACGTCGAGTGTCATTTTTTCGCCTGTGAACAACTGCTTGAGCGACAAAAAAGGAAGGGTTTTCTTCATCGTATTGTAACTAGTGGTGAAAAATGGATTCATTACAGTAATCCAAAGAGAAGAAAGTTATGGGGGCTGTCGGGTCATGCTTCTACGTCGTCGCCTCTACCGAATGTTCACGCTGCGATGGTTATGCTCTGTATTTTGTGAGAACAGGTGTCGACTTCAATTAATACGATTTAGCCGAGCTCTGCGTGAGAAACGCTAACAATACACGGAGAGGCACAGTCTCATGTGGCCAAGCCCGTTGAAACTCACCTAGAAACGCTGAAATGGGTAGTCTTATCCCATCCGCCATATTCTCCAGATATTGAGCTGTGTGATTATCACTTGTTCCATTCGATGGCACACGGTCTGACTGACCAGCAGTTCCACTCATATGACGACATCAAGGAATAGCAAGATTCGTGGATAACCTCTAAAAATTAACAGTTTTACCGTGACGGAATTTGAGCTTTGCCAGAAAGATGGGAGAAAGTAGTACCTAGCAATGAGCAATACTTTCAATGAATCATTTGTAAACATGTTTTCATAATAAAGCTGAATTTTTATAAAAAAAACAGCGACAACTTAGTTGTGCACCTAATATGTACAATAAATTAACTTTTGCTGTATTTTTATTATGCACGTCGTTTTGCTCTATAAATAATCCCTATAAATAATCCTCACCAAACACTCTACTCGGCCAATATACGATATATAGCACGCTCACGCACCTTCAGTCGACGATCATCCAATATTATTTTGGAAATTTTCTTTACTGTTTCTGGCGTGGACACCTGAATTGGTCGACTACTGCGATGTTCGTCTAGACAGCTGGTACGGCCTCGTTTAAACTCCGCTAACCAATATTTTACAAGGAGCAAACTCCTTTAGAGTAGAATCTAACTCGGCTTTAATATCGGTTAGACTCAGACCAATCAAATATTAGATGGAAATATTGAAATATATAACGGTGACTAATTTTTCCCATGTTTACAAATTCACTTAGACCGTTTACTTTTTGTTGGAGCATTTCTACAACAATTTTCGCGTTTCCCAAGCCTTTTTCTCTTTCCTTTTTTCAAATGAATTATAGGTATTTATGAATTACTTGTCAAACCTTTCGTTAAAGTCCTGCCAATTGTCTCTACTTTCTTTGGTGTTCGTCTTCAAGACTTAGGAAATTCTTCTTACTGCAGTTTTACTGTAATCTAAGGCCATATTAAATATAGAATAAACTGCACTTGTAAATTAGATACGAAACCAACCGGTCTTCAATTTATTTTCGAGAAAAATCTTTTTACTTGAACAGCCCAAATATTTTTTCTGCAACCGTTGAAGTCTTAAAAAAGCTTAAGGCGAACACTTTTGATGGCTCAAAAAAAAAAAAAAAAAAAAAAAAATCAATGTGGAACCTTAAAACTTAAAACATATGTTTTATAAGGTTGTCACTTTTCACAAATATAATTTTTTCCAAACTACGGGCATCATCTAAACGTCAGATCGGCTATTTGTGGTACCTTTCCCATTAAGACTATCTCTTTCATGCTGGTATGATCTTTTGGAACATTTTTGTATAATCTCTTTTGGAATTTTTATAACATTTCTGACATTTATTCATTAATTGTGCAGTAAGGAGGACATATTCCAATTTATATATTCGTACATACGAATACATACACAAGCCCACGCCCGAGCTCTGGGTAGAAAAATTTATCGGAAAATATTAAACAAATTTTTCAGTCAATACTTCAGTGGAAGAAAGAGCTAAGCCGATATATTATACGCATGAAAATAGGACGTTTTCGGATGTTTCCGAAAGTTAAGATTCCAGTCCAAGAGGGCATGGACTGTAATCTTAAGTTTCGTCTCCACTCAATTTTTCCTGCCTGTCCAACGTTACACCTGCCCACTTTACAACACTAAATTTATTTTCAATATTGTCTTAAGACTTTTAAAGTTTAATGCACAAAAACATACAGAATGCGTTTGGCGTAACTGTTGCTACAATCATGGCTGGCGATTTTTAAACGTATTATGTGTGGATTTTTATGTACTTATTGGGAGATGTAGAAATTCGTATGATTGACTAAGATTATTCTTCCAAAGTATTTGAGGTTCCTGCTGTTTCGATTGCATATCGTAGACGTGTTTTCAATAACCAAAATCACTTTGAATTGCGATTTTGAACCTTCCGGAAACCGATTAGAACATATTAAAGCTCTATTTTTAAGTACTTAAAAGAGCCGTAAACCGTAAAACCATCATCTCTGCCTTTTACAGTGTAATTGGGGATTTTTGGAAATCCTAAAAGTGAAAGTACGTAGCAGTTAATTCATTTTATTACGATTTAAGTACAAACCGAAATGCGCTACAATTCACAAGAAATAAATCACGAATGCATTATGACCAGATTGTTGGACAACCATAATTATGATAATTTTAGTTACTAAAACAAAAAATTGCTATCCGCTGACGGAGTAATACTGAAGCTTGATTAAACAAAAGCAGATCAACTAACTCGTAATTTACTTTAGGCTAATGCTATTATCTTTTACGATGAGTGTCAGAGCTGTGAATAAATACAAATGCAATTTATTTTCATAATTTTTCTTTTCTTTAAAAAAACAGGCAAAAAATAATTGCTCAAGTTTATAATACTTTTTAAAATAATGACAAATTGCTCAACAGATAAGCTGGGCCACACAACAGCAACCACAGCGCTGAAAAAAAGATAAAACAAAACAAAAAAAAAAAAAGGAAAAAATAAAATCAAATCGAAGAAAATCCCGTAAACGCAGTGTGGAAAAAGCGAACACGTAAAGCAGACCGTTCACTTTCCTAACCAGAACTAATTGTAGCAGATTTTGTTATTGTTATTGAGGTCGTTCATTGTAGAAGACTCCTGGCTGCAGTCATGACGTGGAAAAAAATTCTTATAAATAACATGGGAAAATGTAAGGTTAAAATAACCCTACAATCTTACCAAAATTAGGATAGAGAATAGCAAGAAAACGTCTCTAAATTAAGTTCAAAAGCATAGAACTTGAATGAGAGGGGGGAGTGAATAGACCAGACGTTCAGCCTATTGCCAATTAAAAGGCTTTTGTTTCTTTGCGCCACTACCACTTTTTTTCTCTTGGTCGCCAACAACATCTTAGGCGAACATAAGGAAATTGCCCAAAAATTGTGGGAACCCCTTTTTGTGGTTGAGGGGGAGTGGGTGCTGGGAACGTTTCTGTGTAATGTACTGAAGACATTCACATCTCGTTCGCTTAACTACAGTTTATCTTCATAATTGAGTCATAACAATTAATTGGTGAGTAAGAGGAACAGCAAAAAAAAAAAATGAGTTGGGCGAGGAAACCTCGGTCGTAATATATATAACATCTTTTTAACTGCTTGAGTTTCTTTGTAAACAGTTAATTTTTATGATTATTTCAAACTGAGGCAAAGCTGCTGTCAAGGACAATTAAACTAATTTTACTTTCAATGAGAATGACTAAATAGACGGGCTTTAAAGTAGATGATCATTGTTTGAGTCAACATTAAACTGTGTGAAATAGTCTGTACTTAGTAGAGTGCATTGAGAAATGTCTTTTTTAGAATTTCAAAGCAAGCGGGGTTTCAGACTATATTTTATAATCTATATTGAAGATATAATTACGGAAATGTGAAATATATTTTGTATTTTGTTTTTTTTTTTTTTTTTTTTGCGAGGACAGTGTTGGTCTCCTTACGGCGATTGAGTTTTCAATTTGTAGCAAAGTTTTGAAAAATAAAATGTTTTCTAAACCCTTTGAAACAATGTGTCATGACTCATGAGGGATAATTGTAGCTTAATCTTTTGACAGATTATTTATTTCACAGCTGCATTTTGAAGCATATGCCAGGTTGGTTTTATAGTTTCCCTTACATTGAAATATGAAATTACAAACTAAAAAGTCCGTTTTGAATCAAAATTTGCATAATTTAATGATAATTTTTGCAAATTGAGAGAAAGTATGACATTTTCTGAGAGTTTCCTTATTTTCTTACCCAATTGCTTATACGAATTTGTATAATCTATAAGGCGGCTCATGAAGGAAACAATTCCAAGAACCTCGATCTTTTGTACTTCATCTCCAATTCTCTATATCCAATTTAGACTGCACTTGGAGAGCCTGCTGCTCTCAATGGTAGCCAAGATTATATGAACAATAGTCGCGTGTACTAACCATCTCGCTACAACCGGTCAAATAATTTTTCCTAAGCTTTGGTGTCAAAGGCAGATTTGCAACCAACAAAGGTGGATGGTCTAGGTCAACTTTTCTAGCGTTTGGCGCACCTCAAATACCTAGTCAGTGGATGAGTTGCTAGGCCATTGTGTTTGGTATCACAGGTTTTCTTTTGTTTTTTTTGCACTGTTCCATTAAATTCATACCTCACATGCAAATTTTATTTAATTAAAACTTATGTAGGGCATCACCAGTGTTGCCAATTTTTCCTTTTCCCCCTAGATCTATTAATTTTTTTTCAACTTGTTTAGCTTGAAAAAAAAATTGAGTAAGAGTAGCTCAGCCCCTCCTTTTTTAGCATCCCTAGGGGTTTTCAGATTAGGTGCATTGAATGAATTTAGCTCCTAGAATAAATGAACGAATGAAATCGAATTATATTTAAGGTTTGATGAAACATATTCTTCAGGAAAAACGCACATTTCTTCATTGAAGTTTTTTATTTGCTGTCCTTTTCACCGCTTGATAGAGCGGATGCGCATTACAGGAAGTGCACCTTGCGTTAAAGTTCATCATAGGAGTGTAAAAGAGCACAACAGTTTTTGACCAAGTTCAAAACTTCTGTGAGTAAAGTTGCTTAAATTTTATAGTGTATAAAAAACATTGAAAAATATTTCAATTTATCGGGCCAACCTTGGGCTGGCTTGTTGATTGTAGCATTCAAAACACCATTTACTGCAGATTTTTGTAACAATTTAGATTTGTTCAGTTTGGTTAAGGATATCCAAATTAATGACGTATTTTCATGCAACGCCATATTACTATTTCTTCGGATGGGTAGAAAATATACGATATAAATACACAATTTACTATTTCAAACGAATCAGAATATAATTTTTGATATTTTTATGACTTAAAAAAATTATTTCACGAATACAAAACTGATATTTGGATCTTTAAATGTATTAACCGAAGTAATTAATTTGTTAATCAAAAATTACGGCTTAGAATAACCGGTAATACGTGCTTGGACTATAATAATTGTTTTATCGGTATGGACATTCTAGTTCAATAGTTAATAAAAATGTTAACAATTCTATCCAAAGATAATTGGGCCGCAAAAAAAAAAAAAGAAAAAAAGGAAAGACGACAATTGGATGAAGATTAATAATTTTTGTAACTCTTCTTGTATAGGGTGTCCCAACAAGAACGCAAGATTTAAATTTTAAATAAAACACAGATATTGAAAAAAAAAATCGTGAAACTTTATTATATCGCAAAGTAGACAGAATGAGGTTATGTACGCGATCTCTTAGTGCAATTTTCAATGACAGTTTTGCATAAATGCTGGGGTATTTTATGAATGCAGCGTCCAATTTCCTCTTTTAAGACTTGAGTCGTCGTCGGCTTATTCGCGTAAACCATCGACTTCAAAAAACCCCAAAGAAAGAAGTCTAATGGTGTTAAATCGCACGATCTAGGCGGCAAATTCTGGTCTCCAAAACGCGAAATAACACGACCGGGAAATGACTGATGCAGCAATTGAATTTTTTCTCTGGCTGTATGACATGTGGCGCCGTCTTGTTGAAACCACATGCCCTCCACAGTCATTTCTTCAATTCTAGGCACGAAAAAACTGGTTATTATTTCACGATACCGAACACCATTGACTGTTTGCGCTTGACATGCCTCATTTTCATAAAAAAAGGTCCAATGATTCCTCCAGCCCAAATTCCACACCACACAGTGACATGTTGAGGATGCATTTGCTTCTCGTGAATCACTCGAGGATTTTCCTCATCCCAAATGCAACAATTCTGCCTATTGACGAAGCCATCATGATGGAAATGGGCCTCGTCACTGAAGATGATTTTATCGGCAAAATCAGCATTTTCATGTTGTCTCTCCAATACCCAATTATCGAACTCCCTTCGCTGTCCATGGTCAACTGGCTTCAGCCTGAGTCAATTGAACTTTGTATGCATGAAGATGCAAATCTTTCGTCAAAATTCGCTGCATAGTAGATTTTAGGGGGATGGAGTTTCAGCAACATCATCACGTACAGCTGCGACATTTTCGGTCGATCGACCTGGTCGAAGGCACGTTGTTATCACTAACAGACCCAGTTTTGGCAAATTTATCCATTAATTTCTCTACAGTTGACTCTTTTGGAGTATTACTGTGACCCCAAATTGATCGCAATTTGCGAACTGTAGCTGCAAAACTTTCACCATTTTGGTAAAACAATTTCACAATGAGAATGCGTTGTTCATTCGTGCAGCGCTCCATTTTTACAAACTCGTACCTTCTACTAGCAAACAATAACAATTGTTCAAATGTCAAACAATGACACTTCGAATGACACCAAATTTAAATCTTGCGTTCTTGTCAGGACACCCTTTATATATCTTATCCCGCAAAAACATTTAATGTTAACAAAGATCTCATGTGCTAAGTTTCAACTCATAAAACTAATAAAAACTGAAATAAATCAGTTCAAACTGCATCAATTTCTTTAAAAGTAAAATTTTGGGCATTTTTCTGAAATACTATTAATCTTGTTTTTGCTTTTTCCGCAAAAGTTCTGGGTTTTTTCATTATCAATTTCTGGAAACACTGGTTATCGCATAAACTGTTTCTATAAAGTATTTACTTGTAAAATGTTTATAAAGTTTTTATAAGTTTTTATTAAGTATACATTTTAGATTGTTATCAGATATAAATAATGGCCACTATTCAAATATCATAAAATTTGTAGTCTTTTCGAAGATGTCAACAATTTGTTAATTTCCTACTTCTATTGCACTTCTATTGCTCTGCTTTATGGAATTGTATAATATTCACTTTAAAATAATTTTCTTAATTGCATTGCATTAATTACCGTACAGTAAGGGTCACTGCCAACAAAAGAAATTTAAATTTCAAATTAGAATAAGGAAAATTTGTTAAAAACCAATCTTAGATTGTAATGAAATGAAGCTCAAACTAACCTAAAAATCAAATAAATATAAATCCAGTCGTGCGTAAATAAGTAAATGGAGAATGTCCTTCAATCGATTTGATTTAATGGCAACCATTTAATTTAAAAGTATTAACAATGAACAGCCATTATAAAAAAACAATGACACCGCAGCATACTGCAATAAAGAAAATATTTGTTCAGGATTAAATTTGAAATATAAAAAACTAAAAAAAAATCGGCCTCGCCTTAGATTTTGTTCTCTATCGACCAAAAAAAGAAAAAGTAGATTTCTGGGGGTTGGTCGAAACACACTGAGCACAAATAGAGTTGCTTTTTATGAATTTAAATTTAGTCTTCAATTTCACTGAAACGGTCGGTCGGTAGATTGGTTGTGTTTAGAAATGGGTGGAGGCGGACGACCGGAAAACCACTAGAAATAACCGCACTTAATCGCCGTGGATAACACGCAGCTATAACCGCGACGATATTTGTTTTGCTTTTAAGTGAAATGTGTCCCGTTCCACCGCAGCCTCATCTTCGTCGACGTTCTTGCAGACTTTGTTCTTCGCGTATTTAAATATCAAAGCATGGAATGGATGGATGGCTGGCAATGCGTGCGATAGATCGCCATAAACCCCTGCCACCTCCAGTCTGCGTGAAATCTACAAATACCTCCTCTTCGCACTCGACTACACACCAATACATTTGCAAACGTCATCCTTGACACTGTGTTGGCCAGTATTATGTGGCTTAGCTGTTAGCCAGCCAACCGGGGTGGGAACATTGTTGTTATTCACCCACCCAGGATTACGATGATGCCAAGTCACTGGACTTGTGTCAGTTGTTGGGTGATTTTCTGTTACTTCATTCCTCGTTATTGCCCTCCTCCTCCTCCGTCCCCGCTAAATGAAACGTTTTACATAATAATCGTAAAAATTTTAAAGTCTCATACTCGACAATGCGGGTATAATGTACACATTCAGTCAGGAGAGGAAAAAAAAATCAAAACTGAAATTATATTCAATTTGTACGCGATTTAGTTTTATGTCCTCCTTTTCTTTCACATCTCCCCTGGATGTCTCGTAATATGCGGAGGAGATGCTGGCCGTCTTGCCATACAGATGAAATGTGCGAAACAGTTTATTTAAGCACATAAATACGCATAATTTGTAAACATTTGAATGAATTAAAGTATAATGTTGTAAAGAAAATCGTACGGACACAAAATATAATATATATATTTCACTACAGTGGTGGGCGAAATTGGGGCATGTTTATTGAGTGATGGAATTGTGAAAATGTTGTGAAATTAGAATAATTTATTTATGTCTTGCCTTTAATTGGTCAGTGTTGTAGTTCAATGGAAATTTATGATTAATCGACAAAAAGAGCATTCTATAAATTTTTTTGTTATCCAGAAATTGTTCACATTTGGAACGTAAAATGTGGATCTCACTTGTAGTTGTTGTAAACGGAATGCAGTTTTTTTTTTTTTGCGTTGAGTTTTCAGTTATTCTGGAGCACTATAGAAAAAGAAATGAGCGCATGATTTTGCGGCCAACATGTTATAAATCGACTTCAATTGCCAAAAAAATAATTGAAAACAAATTCTATTTTTTACGTTGAATTTTTAGTGATCATGGAGCGCTATTCATGGAACACTATTGATTGGGAAAAGAACACTTGATTTTGTGATCAAGATGTGGGAAATCTGACTCAATTTACAAAACAATAACTAGAAATGTCATCATTAGTATTTCTATAAAATAGCCTTTATGAAATTGGAAAATTTTCGCATCTAAGGGACTATTTTAGAATCAATTTTTGGAAGCATAGAAAAGGTGATTTTTCAAAAAGTACTTCGGTTTTTTTTTGCATAGATGTATTATTCTTAAATAGGATTATTGATGATATTTAACATCCATGGCTATACAACCACATCTACAGCCAACTAAAATGCGTATAAGTTGTAGCAAAAAGAAAGCAATTATTTTTCCAATACATGGTTTTCATAATCTGTATCTCGTATTGCGTGAATTCGTCCGGGTTACACTAGATGGTGTTGGGAAAATAACATTCCGTACTCAAGAATCTACTCAGACAGTTTAGTGATTGATTGAAAATAGTCCATATTTCAGTTTTTCTTTGATAAAGCTGAAAACACAAGTCAGACGACTGAAAAAGTATGAATGTGTGATGTTTATTTGTCTAATACTGTAAGGGCTGATCACGCGTAATTTTGGTTTAGATTTCGTTTTGATAACTTTTATGTCAAAGGACGGGCACTTGTCGAAAAAAGTGATATCCTGAAGAGTGGTTAAAAACGTTTTTCTTTGCATACGAAACAGGGACTCGTAAATATTTCCATATATTACTCTTAAGTGAGGATAATGACGGGATTCAACATCTGTGGTTATGCCATCTTCTGAATCCAACCAAGGCACGTGTATTTTTTGTTTATACATATATTAAATAACAGACAAAAGCTAATATATAATTGTAATATATGAATACCAAATATGAGAGCGACAAAATTTGACTTCATGGACTGTAGCATAATAATTTACTTGGATTGCGGTTTCGACAACAAACTGCACATAAAAAGCAATCCAAGCACTGAATTTCTACAGGGTGGTGAAAACATGGTTCTTCTAACGGACTTTTAGCTGTACCTAGGCCGAAGACTTTCCATTGTAGAAAAGTTTCAGCCATTCAAAGCAATAGTTGTTTTCTGTGCTCGTGAAGACGTCGATGTAGTTCAAACTTAATGATTCATACGATGCCGGAACTATGAATTAACTATGATGAGCAGGAAATATTTTCCATAAAGTATTTCTTCCAAAGTTGATAGAATCATTTTGTTTTACAGCATCATTAATAACGATTCTGCATATAGCAAGACAGCTGAGACTAGTTTTGTTCGGTAGCAATATTCTTCTTCTACTTTCCAGGCTAATTAGGATTTATAGGCACTGTTCTTATATATTTCGCTGTCTGTGGAGTCGAGATATATCTACGAGAGCGGTCCCAAAACTAATTGACTTGACGTATAGATGGTGCCAGTAGTTTGAAAAAATTTATTTTGGTGAAAAGTGGTAACCTTATAAAACATATGTTTTAAATTTCAAGGTGCCACGTTTAGTGTTTTTGCTTGAGCCATCAAAAGTAAACGATCTCAGTGAATTTGTAAACATGGTAGAAATTGGTCACCATTATGTAATTCAATATTTTCATTTGAAAGGTCAAATCCAACCAAAAATAAAGCTGAACTGAATTGTTCTCTGGGGGAGTCTGTTCCTTCCTTTACGACTGTAAAATATTGGGTAGCAATGTTTAAACAAGGCCATATGAGCTGCCAAGACGAACACCGAGTGATCGACCAATTGATATGACACGGTTAAGAAAATCCACAAAATGCTATTGGATGATCGTCAGCTGATGGTGCGTGAGGTAGCTGAAATGATAGACATTTAAAAAAGTGCTATACATCGTACGTTGACCGATGATCTGAAGATGAGACATCTGTATGCAAGATGGGTGCCGCGCTTGCAGTAGAGAAAAAACAGCGTCGTGAAGATATGTCAGTAGAGTCTTGCGCGATGTTTCACCGAAAGAAAGGCAAATTTTTGCATTGATTTATAACCATGGATAAAACGCGGGTTCACCACTTCACTGGAATGTAATGGGAGAGTCGTGTCCAAAGAAGTTGAAGGCGGTTATGTCTGCTGGGAAGGTTATAGCGTCTGTTTTTTGGGATGCGTGTGGTATTATTTTTATTGATTATCTTCAGAAAGGAAAAACTAACAACGGCGAATATTATATTAATTTATTGCAGCGTTTATGTGATGAAATTATGGAAAAAGATCACATTTGGCGAAAAAGAAAGTGTCAAGACAATAGCCCAGTTCACACATTCACTATTACGAAGGGCAAAGTTAATGAATTAAAGTTCGAATTGCTTCAACACGCACTTTATTCGCCAGATTTAGCTCCCAATTTTTTATTTCCAAACTTGAAAAAATGGCTCGATGGTAAAAGATTTGTCAGCAATGAGGAGGTGAAGTCTGCTGTTGATGGCTATTTTAAGAAATTTGACAGTTCCTACTATAAACAAAGTATAAAATCTATTGAATATCGTTAAAAAAAATGTATCGAGTTAAAAGGAGATTATGGTGAATATCAAAGAAATTTTTTTCCAAATTTTTTTTTGTTTTTAAGTCACTCCATAATTGTAGGTATTTACTAATGTTTAAATGACTTTCTAGTCATGACATCCAAATCCAAATAATTTAGTTTTGTTCTCATTCTGCGCCGAATCTACATTTACCAGAGGTTAGTATCATTATCGCACATATGTGGCTACAGATAGCACCATCTACGGTGCCCCCCTTCATCTTCTCCTCCCTCACACAATTAGAAATTGAAAACTCACATTCTGATCCTAAAGTAAATACTATTGTTTTTTCACAATGAAAAAATTCCACGAGACGTTGTTTGTTCGCTAAAAAATTAAGTAACATTGCTAGCTTTTGTTGTATTGGTTTCCAACACTGAAATTTGAACAACTTATGTTTTTATGCAAGTAAAATATATTTTTCTCACAAAAAATCATAGGAAAAATTTAACTTAATATTTCACGACTATTTTTTTATATGGACTTTCACTGTGAAAACACAACATAGTATCAGTTATTTAAAGTCCTTAGAGTAATGAAATAGCAGATTATAATATGTCAAAAGCGGGCAGAGTAGAGATGGTTCTATAAGGATTAAGCAATAACATTAATACTGCTGAACGCAGAAGCACCATAAACTGTATATGTAAAATTTTTCTCGGTTTGTTTTCCGCACTTTGCGGCACTTTCCAAACCAAGGAATAGCTGATTAATAATTCAAGACGATTTTAATATTATGCTACGACCATTCTTAATTTGGCCTCACAAAAGGGTCATACTCGTATAGCAATGGTATAGTTTTTTGAAAATTTACCAAACTCCTAAACTTTAAAGTAGAGCCAACATATTAATATCATACAAATGTACGAAAATACTATGTTTTAAAGGCATAATATCTGTGGTCACAACCCATAACAGCTTAAGTCTGTTTTTCAATATTTTCAGTACAGGAGTTTAAAGTTTTGAATCTTCACTGAAAATCAGGAGAAGGTGTTTTTTGGAAAACTTTGCTACAGATTCAATTTTCATTTTTTTCTGTCTTAATTAAGACATTGTCTATAAACTACCCTGTGGTCGACGTTGGAATACAAATAAATATGTCAATATTAAAATAATCATATGTTTGCTTCCCAAACATTCACTTACCTTTTCCAATCTGAATATTTCTCAGCTCATAAGTATTTTTTCAACAATATGGAAGCAATTTTACTCTTCACTGTAGATATTTTGCATAAACATAAAAAACTTAGCACTTTTAAAACAATCCCTATAACACTTGTATGGCATTTGTTCTCCACAATGTAAATACATTTAACAACATTATCATTTACGAATATTTCGAGTATAGACTAATAGACCAACGATGACGATGATTAAAACAACAAATAAGAATAAAAGGACGATGCGGAGGGGGCACAAGTAATAAACCCGGATGATATAAGATTTGCCATTTTATTAAATGAAATTTCGTAACAAAATATTTATTGCTTAATTCATTAAATTTTTCTTAAATGCATGTTCGGCTAAATGACATTCTTTTCTGCTCCTCAGTCATGATCTCTCTGACACTGTCATATGAAATGCATATGAATTGGACGGATGAACGGAAGAAGAGGGACTTTTAATAATTCACGATCATTGCCAGTTCAAGGTGAATTTTAATGCAAAACATCTTCTCATCGCCTATATATGTGTGAATTTCTTTGATTGCATCATTTGCTTGTCGGTGGTACTACTACGGTCTATGAATAATTGCTTGATTCGAATAGCTTTTCCTGTTTCAGCGCAATAAGCAAATATGTATACAACAATAATAATAATGACAGTCATCATAGCTTGACAAAAGTTGTAGTTAAAATTGCAATTATAATATTAATTCTCCGTTGATGGACGGACATAACCATGAAATGCGTGAAAATAATACACACCAGCTATAGTGGAAGTTCTCTGGTCAGTCTCTGTACTGCAAAAGAAGCGGATGCCCAAGTTATAACATTTCATAAGGTGACATGCGAAAATTGTTACGTTCACAGTATACAATTCTATTTGTTAGCAGCTAAATTACTTCGACCTCACTGTGCTATTGTTAGTTACTTTGATAGCAAGAATTCTAGTTCCAACATCTAATTAGTGTGTCACCCAGTTGTGTATAATTGCACTTCATATCCAACAAGGCACCTTCAATTTGTATGTGCATCATTATGATTACCCTGCAGCTTCAATATCTCCATCGATCATTTTTCGGTCAAAAACAAAACTCAAGCACAATCTATTTGACATAATTATTATCATGAAAATATTGCATCCGTAAGAAAAAGGCCTCTAAACAGCAATTTTAAAACGATATTGCGAAATTGCTTATATTATTCCCTCATCGATCTGTCCTTAGCGCATACCTCTAATAGGAATCAATCAGTAGCGAAATGATTTCAGACATTTTGATGTATTGTTTTGATTTTTAATATGACCAGCCAGCAACCCAGTGCTATTTCGGCTTTTTGGGTGGATGGATGGATGGATGGATTATTGCGAGACCATTTCACACTGGAAATCGAATGACAAATTATGTCTCTTTGTACGTACTATAATTGTGGGGTTGTAATTTTTCATGGTATCATTTCTTAGATTTGCTTTCGTGTGTTGTTACTGTTGTCATTGTCCCAGGATTTATCGACGTTCTTGATTTCTGCAAGAATGCAAACATGACATTTGCCTGTCATTTTCATCATTAGAGTTTTTAAGTTAAATGTGACAGAATCATCATTTTCCCCTTTGTGTGTGAATGCGATACAGTCGTCACACAGTGTGTGTAGGAATTGTGAATAAATACGTACAACGGTGGAACAGATAAATACATATCTTTTATTTATAGTCATCATGTCATCATATATCGCATACGGATAAAATTAACAAAATTTGCCATAAAGATATCATTTTCTTTACTTTTTGGTGGTTTTCGGCTTGCTCAATGTAATGGATAGTGGTATAAATGATTGCCTTTTTCGGCAAAATTCAACACAATTTCCAAAATATTGAGACTGCAAAGCATGTCATGATTATAAATAGCATAGAAAAAAAAATCCCCATTAATCAATTCATTATTATTCTAAAGGTTCTAGTCGTCACAAACATATCTAGTTTGATCTTCTTATTAGCTATCATGTACACCTCAATATACCTCAAATTGCAACAAGAGGCCAGGAGCTTTAAAATCGTCCTCGCCGAAAACTACATAACCACCATTAAAGATTGCCGCCTACAGTATTGTAGACAATGTAACGACTCATCGTCTGCTTCTTCTTCCCATGTACACATAATACACACACGGAATAATTGATCGTGCACATGATCGTGAGTTCGAATAGAGATACAAACACCTATCATTACATGAGCGACGTTAACCCTGGAGTGTCTAGCGACATACCGACTCCTTACTCGATAAGTGGTGTATCGAAAACGCCCTTTTCTAATGCATAATTTGGCCCTTTTTTAGTACATTATTGACTTTTCCCGTTATTCCAGTAAAAATTCTATTTTTGTTTTTTAATATTTTTCAATAACCTTAAAAACATTACAAGCTGGAATGACATTTTCTGCCACATACAGTTTTGATTTAAAAAATAAATGACGTACATGTTGAAAACACTTTGGAGTTATCCAACATTTCAAAGCTATTCCTTCCTGTGTGGGCAAATTTTTTCCCATTAGGCCGATTTCGGGGGCTTTAGTCGCTTACGGTCCATAGCGAAAATTCGTATTTTTAGCATTGTAACAACTGTGATCACAATTTGAGGCAGTCCTTTAAAAAAATTATCTGAATTGTAATAGTTTTTTCCAGTTTATACGAGTATTCAATACCTCAATATCTTAATTTCAACCTACAAATAATTGGTAAAATTTTCCGAAAAATTTTAAGAAATAACAGTTTATCTAGAGATGGGTATATTGGGCTGATTTTTGGCTTACCATGCATATGAATATGATATATCCTGCTTCAAACTTTCAGTCTTCTAACTTGACGGTGCCTTCAAGAGACATGCTTACGGATGGGTATGCTTAGATCTACAAAGACGTTCAGAAATATATACCTTTTATGGGAACTAAAATAAATATTTTTAGAAGTTGCAAATAGTTGTTGTTATTGGTTGTTGTTGTTTGTAATAGAATATTACGATGGCGGTTCATAAACTAGCCGACCTAACAAAGAAGACACAAAAAAGTTGGAAAACATTTTCATTATTTTTCAACATAATCTCGTTTTAGCTCGATACACTTTTTTTCCAGGGATGTTCAACAGCTTCTATACCCTGTTTATAGCAAGAACTGTAAAATTCCTTAAAATAGTTGTCAACTGTTATAGTTATCACCTCTTCATTGTTGGCAAATCTTTTGCCACCGAGCCATTTTTTCAATTTTGGAAAAAATGGATAGTTCGAGGGAGCTAAATCTGGTGAATAAGTTTCATGATGAAGCAATTCGCACTTTAATTCATTTAATTAATTTGGGCATCACAATAGTGTGAAGTGTGAACTGTAGATTTGTCCTGATAAAACAAAACTTTATTTTTAGCCAAATCTGACTCTTTTTTACAATTTCATCACCTAGACGCTGGAATAAATTAGCATAACATTCGTTGTTGATAGTTTCTTGTTTCCGAAGAAAAAAAAAAAAAAATAACCCCATGCGTATCCCAAAAAACTGATGTCATGATCTTGTTTGCAGATGGAACCGTTTTCGCCTTGTTTGGACACGATTTTCCCATTCCAATCCACTGTTTCGACTGTCACTGTGTCTCAGGAGCCAAGTAATGAACCTATGTCTCATCCATAGTTATAAATCGACACAAAAATTCGTCTTTATAGCTGTGAAACATCGCCCAAAACTCTACTAAAACATTTTCATGACACTGTTTTTGCTCTATTAAAAGCAAGCGCGGCACCCATCTTCAAATATTTGGGCAATATTCGATGTGTATCACTTTTTGAAATGTCGTATCATTTCAGCCAGCTCAGGCACGTTCAGCCAACGATCATCCATTTTGGGGATTTTCTTAACCGTGTCTGATGTGGACACCTCAATTCGTCGACCACTACGGTGTTAATCTTGACAACTCGTACGACCTTGTTCAAACTTTGCTACCCAATATTTTACAGTCGTAAACGAAGGAACAGATATATTGGTTGAACGGAGACCTTTTAAATGGAAATATTGAATTACATAACGATGGCCAATATTTTCCATGTTTACCAATTCACTGTGATCGTTTACTTTTGATGGCTCAAATAAAAATATTAAACAACGTGGCGCCTTGAAACTTAAAACATATGTTTTGTGAGGATGCCACTTTTCATCAAAATATTTTTTTCAAACTACTGACACCATCTATACGTCAGGTCGGCTAGTTTTGCGACCGCCCTCGGTTTTATTATTAAAATTTGTTTAGTCAACGGAATTTTGTTATTCAATTTCTCTGTCTGAGAGCATATTCTCAA
The DNA here is from genome assembly GCA_019455685.1 of Philornis downsi. NCBI lineage: Eukaryota > Metazoa > Arthropoda > Insecta > Diptera > Muscidae > Philornis > Philornis downsi. Next base: position 219,964 of record JAHXMU010000483.1, read on the forward strand.
AAATTAATCCCTTTTGTGTAGAAAGCATAACTGCTGAATAGAATGTATGACAGTGAAAACTGTCAATCATTTCCAGAAAATGTATTTTGAAGTTTATTATGTATTATTGATGAAACTATCTATCTGCGGGGAGATCGTTATATCATTATCAATTGCCAGATAAATGGCCACGACTTAGCTCGTTTTTTGTTTTGGTGAAAATGGGTAGTTTTCAGTGGTTTTTAAAAACCACGTTCGCAATTGTGGTGATGCGTTAATGTATTATTAATATGAATTGAGATAATTTCTTCAAAAATTTATATATATGTAAAACCACCAACCCGTACGACTAGTTAAGTCAGGCGAATTAAGAATGTGGCGGGAGCCCGAGTGGTGAATTGCCAACATCATTAAGAAATGGAAGTTAGAAGTTATAGACGAACAACTGATTTTTGCTAAAGCGGTCAATATATGCTTATAGTACCATAAAGGGTACCGTAATGCAGTCCATTGTCATTCCCTTGATAAAATATATTTAATGTTGTGAAATTGAAGGAATTAAATATTGAAATATGTGGATTAAATTGTGTAATTTGTACGGAAATTGCCGGAAAGGACGAGGTTATTTTGACGGTTTTTTTTGCGAATTTCATCAGGTTTTATAGTAAAATACAATTATTAGTAATAATTAAATAATAACAGTCTACGAATTAGAGAGTGCAGAGGAAAAATTTAATTCCGATAAATTAATCAGTTTGTATGGTAGGCACCATAAGCGCTGTGGCTGTGCACAATATTTTCAATACCAAGTCCGATAGAGGATATGAATTTAAGAATACATGGATTAAATCGATCATTTGTGCATGAGATACCAGAAGATATGAGATTCGCCGATTTTTTCCAAGCTTGACAGAAATTCACAAAAACCAACGTAACGAACACAAATCTTATTTACTACAAATTATAGAGGAAAGATTCGGCCAATTCGTATGCAAGCCATCACAAATAAAGTATATATGCATATATATATAGTTAAGTTTATATGTGTTAAATCTGTCATAGAGGGAAGCTACAAACAAACACGCTAACACAACTGGCAAAACGTTAAGTTACTGCGGTCTACGAAAGGGGCTTAAAAACAAAACTTAACTACGGAAAATCGGAAATCAACGTGGACCAATATAACTCGTTAATATTCCTTAGCTACAATCTGGCAAAATATTAAACTGTGTCAAATTTTGTTAGTTACGGTAGTTGACATGTCTACAAGCTAGCCAGTCAGAAAGATAGACATCCCTTAATCGACATATAAAATCGTAAAGCAACAAGACAATTGGTCAAATTATTTCGTCTAATTGTGAACTTAGCCTGTATATATAGGGGGGTTATCCATTTTTCGATTTCAGAAGTAAAGTAAAACACACATAATGCTATGAAACTTTTATTTCATTATAAAGCTTCGACTTTGCCATTATGTAAGAAATGCAGTGTCATTCAAACGACCGCCTCTGGATTAGTTGCAACAGTGGATCCTTTTGAGATCATAATAATGCTTTCATAATAATCTCTGAATTGGTTGCAGCAGTGGATCCTTTTGAGGTAGTTTTCGGCTATTTTTCCGCATATTTCGGGCGGCATCTCGGCAATAACTTGGCGAAGTTTGGTTTTCAAATGCTCTAAAGTTTGGGGATTATTCGCGCAAACACGGTATTTGATGTACCCCCGAAAAAAAAACCTAACTAAAACTTTCTGGGAACTTCTCATGCAATAAAGCTAAAATAGAACATGTTGTGTGACTCGTGGCACTGTCTTGTTGAAACGATTTTCGTCCAGTTTATAGTCTTCAACTGCAGGCAAAAAAAAAAAAACAATTATTATACGGCCATTGAGCTCTGAGTTGAAATTCGGGCTATCTGCCACATTTTCACAAACAGAAGCGGTATTTTCGGCAGTGCATACATTGCGATGGTGCACAGGCCTGACCACATCTGTAACACTTCTAGTCTCTTCAAATTTTTTGTAATCTTGTCAATTCCTTGCACAATAGCTCAATTATAACGACCATAATCACCCCGTAATGCACGAAAAGTGCCCACGTTTGAATCACCACTTTTGTAGTAAGTTTTAACTATTTTCTTCGGTTGTTAAACGATCCATATTTGTAAATGGCAAACCTTTAACTAAATAAAAAAGAATTTAGATGACAGGTATTTAACAGCTGACATCCCTACCATACCGGCAGCTTTAAAACAACTAAGTGGATATCCCTGTATATCGTGATATATCTTATAGTCAAAGCAAATACGTCTATGCAAAGGCATTTGCCTTGAAGTTGACTATCTTACTATTTCAGAAAAATAAATATGCATTTATTATTATTATTATTATTTTTTTTTTGCATTGTAAACTTCAATCTTGTGACCTTTACAGTAGATGGTGTTTGCCCAAATTTTTATCATTTATAACGAGACCAAATTACAGAAATTTCAAATTTTGTTTCGTGAATTTAATTTAAATGTACCATATCTAAAATGCGTTTGACAAAATAGTTTTATTTTTCAACTCCACGAAATTCAAAATTCTGAATATGAATTTTCGCTGCCATTTTATTTTATATATGTTCGAATCGTACCAATTCTGTTACTGTAGAATTTTTAAAAATTTGAATTTGGATAAATAAAACACTGTATTAATCCATTTGTTTTTATACTCTGTATATATGTCTACATTCCTGCTGAAATATGTAATATTTTCAGAAACTGTTAATAGTAGGCAATAGGAGTGTAATCGAGAGAACGGAACATATGAAAGAAATAAACCTATCAGTTTTTATTCGATTTTTGTAGATTCATTCGTATAACTATTTTATTTGATTTGCTTATTGAGTGGATTAGAAAGGAAGTAGTTTTGCTCATATCATGTTTTATATGAACAGTGTAACAAATTTTCAAAACCCTCCCCTTAATCAAACTTTTCACATTGATTTATCTATTTTAAACTTATTAAAAAAAATCAAATAAGCACGATTTGTTGGGGAAAACCCCAAAACAAAACGGAAAATTAATGAATAACACTTTGTCACAGGTATCTTAATAACAAAACTGCTTTAATGATATCAGTTCACTTTATTACAAACAACAAAATACTATTTTTATCCGACAGTGACCTACTGTACGTCGCATATGATTGCCGGCCGGTTTTTAAATGTGCCAACATCTACACCTTAATGAAATGGAACAACTTTATCCTCAACATGTGTGCGCTTTACAAAAAATTTGGTTGCTTTGCTTTCTCCCAATTCAAAAAAAAAAAAAAAAATGAAAATCATATCATCAACATCACATCACCATCATCGTCGTCATTGGCATTGGCGTTTTTATATCTTTGAACAGTACAATTTCACTCACTTCTATGAAACACACACTCCTCATGAGATAAAAATAAACAAAAGTTTTGGGTAGAGTAGTACACATTGCACGGGCTGCTTCTTCTTTTTAGTCCCGTATTGGGTGGAGGGAAAAAGGTCAAGTCCAAAATGATGGATGATCTTTGCATGTCAACGCTTGACGAGACATTGTTACAACAGTTTGTATTTCATATACACTCTACTGCTTCCATAGCTTTTCATTCCACATCCCATCAATAACATTATGGTTTTGTCTGGCTTTATCGTTCGAAGAATGAGAGTGCATGATGACATTTTCTTTCGGGAGTTATGGAAATCTTTTCGAAATGATTTCACACAAGTTTTAAAATATAATTTTTGGTTACATTTCGAGATAACCATAAAAGTTTTTATCAAAACTCTTAGATCCGTTTTAGTTAGGGGAACCGGAAACGTACACAAAACAATTCTAATTAAAAATTTCGTTAACATCCTTGGCAAAGGAAGAGGGTTATCCACATACACAACACAACTAAGCTTGAAAGGAAAGCATATGTTTTCGTTAAACGTGCAGTATGGCTTCAAATGGAGAGCTAACGTTTCAGTCGTACTTTCGTTAACATAATATTTCTGTTAACTCATTCACACGGTTATCTCGTACAGTTGACTGGAAAAAAAAATATTTGTCGAAAATTTATGGCTACCGCATCCACGTGTCGACCACGAGTGTCTCCTCTACCTATACACAACCACGTTATTACTTCCGCGCACACAAACATTTCAACTATAAACGAAATGATATATGACTCACCGATATAGTGTGCGAGCAGACAACTCAACAATATCCTTGAGGCATGTCCATTTGGAGGCAAATCTATGCAAAGTGGTGAAAAGGCAGTACAAGTTGTTATGTGTCCCATTTGAATTTTATTTTTGAGAATCCTTTTGAATATAAAATAGTCAAAACGGGATAAATGTACAGATATGTGTTTAGAATCCTTAGTAGCACATTTATAATGCGAAAATGTATATGAGTTGTTGTAAAATACTGCCAGCATCACTGAAACTGCGGTAATGTTTTTTTTTTTTTTTTTGAAAGGAAATGGTTTTGCAAAATCACCTACGATTTGTATTCTTACAATTAGTGCAAAAAAATGAATTATGTAGAATAATTTTTTTATACAGGGTGTCCGTCGGGAAGGTATACTACTTTGTTTTGCCGCCATTTTGGTAAAAATTAGTCTTTACACTTCATATGTGGCAGTCGTGAAGTAGAAACGTAGCAAATTTATTATGGAAAAATATTCGATAAACCAACGTATTTTAATCGTTAAAACATTTTATCAAAATCAATCATCGATTACTGTGACGATGAGAAAGTTACGTTAAATTTTTGGGAGAAACAACGTGCCAACAAGACGCACTATTTATCGCGTAGTGAATAATTTCGAAGAAAGAGGGTCTGTAGCTGATAGGGCCAAGCATGGACCACAACGTACTGAAAGATCGGCTGAAAACATTATTGCTGCTCAAGAAAGTATTCAGAACAATCCATTAACCTCAATTCGGCATCGTGCTCAGGAGCTTGGTCTTCAAAGAACAACTATGGCCAAACTTTTGCACAAGAATTTGCATTTGTTTCCATTTAAGATTCAGTTGACACAAGAGCTTCTTCCACAAGACCATTTATGCAGCCGTATATATGCCAATAGAATGTTACAACTCGCTTATGACAACCCCGATTTTCATGAAAAAATCATAATGAGTGGCGAAGCACATTTTCATTTGAATGGATATGTGAATAAACAGAATAGTCGAAGTCGAGTCAAATTATTCATCAGCCACCTTTGCATCCATTAAAGTGACAGTCTGGTGTGCAATTCGGTCGGGAGGAATCATTGGACCTTACTTCTTTGAAACTGAAAACGGCGTAACGGTAACTGTCAATGAGGAGCGATATCGTGATATGATTGAAAACCTTTTAACGCCACAATTGCATGCCTTATGCTTGATTAACATGTGGTATCAACAAGACGGTGCCACATCACATACAGGCAGGATAACAATGGAATTACTGCGAGACCTCTTTCCACAACAAGTTATTTCAAGAAATGGTGATGTTGATTGGCCTCCACGGTCGCCTGATTTGACTGCTCCGGATTTCTTTTTGTGGGGATATATGAAAAGCAAAGTTTATGCAAACAAACTAGAAACGCTTGAGCAACTCGAAACAAAATATTCGTGATGAAACTAATGAAATACCGCGTGAAATGTGTGAGAATATACCTATAATGAAAAATATGCTCAAAAAAGCTCTCATTTATGAGGCTAACAGAGGCGGACATTTATCTTATATTGTATTCCATACATAATTGTCGACATTAAACAAAACGTTTATCAATATAGGATCCATTCTCTTTCATTTAATCAAAAATTATAAACAAACAAAGTAGTATACTTTCCCGACGGACAGCCTGTATTTTGGTTAATGTGTACATATATCGGCGTGGAGCTTACAAAATAACCGTCGAACATTGTAAGCATTTTTTTGCAGCTGACACAATTTTTTAGGTGCGATTAGCAAAAAATACCAACAGGCTTATATTTTCCAAAATTAAAGTTTCGAAAAATATTCTTAAAAAATAGCAGTTGGTCTCAGCAGGTTGATCCTTTCCTCTTCTTTTGCTTTGTCATGTCATATAATCTAGGAAATAATTGGCCGTTTTTGGAGGAAATTCATGGGTGAACTCCGAAGATTTAGACTACAGGATGGCGGATGAACCCCGTTAGGAAAACCATTGACATAGCTCAATCGACTTAAAAGGTCATGAAACACATTTGGCCAAAAAATACTTCTAGAGGTTACTCTTTGTAAACCGTGTACATGTGTATCTTAAATTCTTCGTGTAAATTTAAAATAATGAAATTCACAGGCAACACACCTGAGGAAATTTCTAATACTGCAGCTGTACGTCTTGTTATTTTGTGAAAAAAATTTTAAAAAAATTGTAAATGTCTAAAGCGTTATCTACGAATATTATTCAATTACGAATACGCTTAACAGCCGGGTCTGTTCTATTAGAAGACAAGTTTATTTTTAAAGCTTTTTTCGAATATCAACAAATTGTAATAAAATCTTAACACATTTATGATACCGAGTTATCCATTTTTCGGTTTCAAAAAACACACAAAACTACGATTTTATTTCATAATAATGTTTTGATTTTGTCATTATGTACGAAAAATAATGTTATTTAAATGACCTCCTCTGGATTGGTCGCAACAGTGGATCCTTTTGAGGTAGTTTTTGACCTCTTTTTCGCACTATTTGAGCGCTATCTCGGCCAATGATTGCCAATTGATTTCTGGAAATTTCTTATGCAATAAAGCAAAAATTGGTCGTGTCGTTTGACACTTTGCATCGTTTTGTTGAAACCACATATTGCCTAATTCATAATCTTCAATTGCAGACCAAAAAAGAGCAGTTATTATACGATCATAGCACTATGAATTGAAATTCGGATTATCCGCCTCCCTTTTCACTAACAGAATCGATATTTTCGGCAGTGCATACATTGAGATGATACGCAGGCCTGACTACATCTGTAACGCCTCCAGTCTCTTAAAATTTCTCTGTAATTTTGTCGATTCCTTGCACAGTAAATCGATTATAATGACCATAATCACCCCGTAATGCACGAAAAGTGTCCACATTTGAATCACCTCTTTTGTAGTAGGGTTTAACTACTTTTTACGCGTTCTTCGGCTGTTAAACGATATACAAGTATATTCGTAAATGGCAAACACTTCACTAAATAAATAACAATTCTGATGACAGGTATTTAACAGCTGACAGCCTTGTCAGACCGGCGGATTTGAAACCAATAAATGGACAACCCTGTATATTAAACAAATTAAAACAAGTATTGTGTAGACGAAATGTGAAGTTAGGTACATTGTACGTCACTACAGTATACAGTCCACGATTAACACACGCCACTATCTAACATATCGTGAGCGATCTTTTCGCGGCGGTTAGTACTCGCAGGTTCAACCCCGCATACAGTCACCTACTCGTATGATTATTTGGCGGGGGTCACCTCCAAGTGCCTGATGAACACTTCGAGTAGTCGAGTAGTGGAGTGGACTGGAATCGACAAGGCTTGTAAAAGCTTTTCAAATTGTGACGTTCGAAATTGTCGTTAAACTGTAGACCCTGTTGATTGAGTCTAAAAATAAAATGAGTGCAAGCTCCGTGAATGTGAGAAGCTCTCCCATGTCTCATTCATGAGATTAAATTCTTTTTTACTATCTTATGGTATGGTCACCATTTCAAACCTTATACTTTGCTTTAACTCAATCGCAGTTCCACTTCTTCTGTGAGACTATATGGATTTGAAATGATTAGGAATTTGAAAATGTACTTAATTCTTGTATGTACTCTTCTGTATGTTCATTCATACATAACAAGGTACTAATGTAAACCACCCCTGCCCTTACCGTTGTTACCGCTTTTATTTACGATTGACTTTTTACGCTCTCTTGAATGTGAAAAAGTTAAAAGTCTGTTTGTGTTTGATTTAAATAAATTCATCCCCTTTGTCACCCCAGTATTTACATGCACTGGGACTCACAGCAGTTTTCAATCCGACTCATCTTCAATTCATTTATCACAATTTATAGTGTGTTTTTGTTCTACTTGTTTGTACGTGTTTAAGGTTCCTTTCGGTCGTTTCGTTTCATTTGTGGCTCATTGTGCATAAATCCATAAATGAGTCCTTAAGTGGTGGTAAATTCACACCTTATTTTGTGGCGTGTGGTGAGGTCTAAGTACTGCAGGCACACACACACGCTCACTGACGCTCATTGACGCTCACACTCTTTCATGCATCCTTTGTAAGATGATATCCTGGAGTTGTTGCTGCTGTTTTCACGGATATCGGTGTGGTTTTAAAGAGGAAATTAAATACTTTGATTTCTTTTTTTTTTTAATCAGTCAAGTCAATAAATCAAATATTTTGATAGTTTCCATTGTTTCGAAAAAAATGTGTGTGTGAATGTGTGTTGATTTAAAGTTTGGTTTAGTTGGAGGAAAGTGCAAGATGAAATTGTTAAGTAAAAGCGGTTGGAGTGTGACATAAATATTTGAGGAAGAGTATGCATTTTGTAAATATCATTTGAAGTCATTTACAAAATATTTGTTGAAATAAATGTGTCATGATCTGACATTTAATATAAATTAAGGCTCTTCTTGTTCTGTTACTTGTGCACAGCCCACCACTGTTAGAAGCCGGGTAATGAAAAAATATTAAAGGATACGAATTTTACTGGAAAATCCGACATAGTCGATATATTATTTGTGATAAGAGGGCGTTGTTGACACGTCCACTTATCTGGCGTTATGCTGATACATCGTCCACGATGCTAAGATCCTCAAACGTCACAATTGAGACAAATTGATCTAGTAAGAACAAACTTGATAATATAAAGACAAGTCCAGCTTGTGAAAAATTTTATTTTTTCGGATTTTTTTTAATTCCTTACTATTTACTTGTTAATCGAAAGCGATATGAGGCGCTATTTGATGCATGCAGAAATATACGATTTCAATTTTTACAAATTGTAATGGCCCTTTGTGTTTTTTTTTTTTTTTGACTTTTTATTTTCCAGATGTATCACGCTTTTGATTTTTTTTTTTTTTTTTTGATGATATTCGAAATATAAACGGCTATTCCCCCTAAAGAACAAATTTCCTTGCAAACCATGAATTTAGTATTGGAGGTTTTCCACACACATTTATTTTTATTCACAGTTTTGTTAAACAGGAGCTACCGCTTATTGACTTTTTCGAATATCAGTTTTGCGAACTTCCATGATAACGTCTAGTTCCTGAGGTATCACGTAACGAAAATGTACATAAAAGTATTGTTTCCCTGCGATTTGTTTCATTTCTTTCATTAAAGAAAAAAAAATTAAAATGAAAGATTTTTCATAATTGGTATATTTTGAGGAAATGATAGTTTTAAGTGAAAGTGATGTTACAAGAAATCGAACAATAATGGAGGTGAAAATATGGCTTTTGCATACAGCCTCTCCCAAATATCTCAAAATTTAGAATTGACTCATGTAATCTATAAGTTAAATTAAACTAGAAGAAACTATACTTTTTGTGCCTCATAATAAATGATCTCGTTACAGAAGGCTATTTATTAGGAATATATTTAAGAAACATTTTGTAAAGACTGCGAGTTTAGTCAAAAAAAAAAAAAATCGAAGTGATAACAAATTGATTACGATTCCAATTCCTCCGTTGAAACATCGAATGAAGATGAAAGCTTTGAGAGCTCCGATGACGAAATTAATATAGTTTGGAGTACCAGATTCATATCAAATATGGCCGTTTTTGTTCGATAGCTTTTGTGCATTTTAAGTCAATTTCATAAATGGGCTCTTGAAGAAGTTCTCGTCCTCAAAAACTTGAGCAGCTCATTCTTTTAACCTTATTTTGATACCTATAAAAAATTTGCAAATATTTGAAAAACTGATAACCGCTTGGACTGTAGTAGTGTGGACTAGTCCACAAGTGTTATGTGAGTCTCGTCGAGAAGGCCTTACCAACGGTGTGCGACATACTGGGCATATTATAGGTACAATGCGATTGCCGTCCTGGGATAGCGTCCCCCTGGGATAGCCAAGTAAAACTTGGACTATCTAGAAAAAGGGACTGACAATTTTGGCACTACCTCAATTGTCAACTCTTTCTTCGCAGTCAGAAGATACCAAATTGATTATGCTAGTACGGAACATAATCCCCATTGGCGGAGGTGCGGTCTATCTTACCACCTCTGCTACTCTATGGGTCTGTAGTATCCGGTTGCAATGCAACTCCACATTCGAGCACAAAGTGTCTACCAGCGATTTTGGTATCAAGTACAACCCGCGTGATGCTCCCATTAGAGGTTCTACATCAAATGATCAGGCGCGAACTCAGCCCTGGTGCCTCCTGATCCCCACGCCACCGGCCAAACTCACCGGTTGAAGCTGCGCAGCAAACCAAAAAGCAAAGCTACTACCAAATTGTGATTTATACACCATACTTCACGGGATTGGTCGCCCTGTCACAAAAGAGTACGGACACACAAGCTTTAGCGCCGTCTAGCGTGTTGTATTAATGGAGCACAGCACCTTTCCCCGTTATGGCAGCCTGCTTTGATCTGATAAGGTGTTGAATGGAGTGTTTGGTCTGATGAAAGAAAGTAATTACTTTCCAATCTCATCAAACACACAGCGAAATTTTCTTAAATGTTAACATCCAGACTTGACGGTCTTTTGGCAGCCTCACCGTGCTTCGACCATTAAATTTTCAGTTATTTTTCTGATATATATTTGACAATGGCAGTTACCAGCCGCTTTAAAAATGGATTGATTTCGTTCCATTTTGTAGATTTTTAATTCTGAGTTATTCTGAGTTGGTGGGCAATGAAAGAAGAGCTTATATGCTGGTCCGACTCGATGATTTCCATGACTTTAACGAGAGTTACCCACCGGAGCGTGTATATTACCAGGCCGGAGTTTCGATTTTGTACTGAGTCCATAAACGACAAACACTTTTTTAGTCAGCTGACCCACCCGTTTATGTTTGTTGTATAGATTCTTAAAATATACCGTATGTATTTTTACCTTTTTTTACTTCCATTTTAGAAGACCATAACCTCAAATTGACTTCAGCGCCAAACACAAGACTGTCAAAGAATTTTTTTTGTGAATATATAAATTACTATATAGTATGACTCGTTTGTATGTATATATACATCGCTAGATACGGCTCACTGAATACATATAGTAGGAAACGGTCAGAATTTTTTTTAACCCAATGTAATTGAATTATAATTTTGAATGAAGGAAAATAAAGTTGAAATGTTTGCAAAAAAGGGTATTTCTGGCTTTCATTACATTTGTTGCTCTAAGTATTATAATTCAATCAAAAAAATCAAAAATTATTAATTTACGAGGGCGGTGGCAAAACCAGCCGATTTGACGTATAGATGGTGCCAGTATTTGGAAAAAAATTATTTGGTGAAAAGTGGCAACCTTATAGTATTTAGTATTCTTATTTGAGCCATCAAAATAAACGATCTCAGTGAATTCATAAACATGGAAAAATTGGTCGCCGTTATGTAATTCCGTTTTTCCATTTGAAAGGTCTCAGTCCAACCAATATTAAAACCGAGCTAGATTCTACTTTGGAGAAGCATGCCCCTTCGTTTATGACTGTAGAATATTGGGTAGCTGAGTTTAAACGAGACCGTACGAGCTGCCTAGACGAACACCGTAGTTGTCGAGTAATTGAGGTGTCCACCACGCCAGACGCGGTTAAGAAAATCCACAAAACGGTATTGGATGATCGGTGGCTGAAAGTGCATGAGCTAGCTGAAATGATAGCATTTCAAAAAGGGCTGTACATTGTATGTTGACCGAAGATTTGAAAATGAGGAAGCTGTGCCGTGCTTGTTCTCAATAGAGCAAAAACGGCGTCGTGAAGATGTTCCAGTAGATTGTTTAGCGATGTTTCACCGCAATAAAGCCCAAATTTTGTGTCGAACAGTCAAAACAGTGGACTGAAATGGGTGAATCCTATCCATAGAAGGCGAACACGGTTCTATTTGCAGACAAGGCTATGTCGTCTGTTTTTTTGGGATGTGCACGGGATTACTTTTAATGATTATCTTTAGGAAGGAAAAACCATCAACAACGAATATTATAGTAATTTATTGTAGCGTTTAGTTTATAAAATTATGGAAAAAGGCCGGATTTGGAGAAAAAGAAAGTCTTGTTTCTTCAAGACAATGCTCCAGTTCACACATTCACTATTGCGTTGGCCAAAATTGATGAATTAGAGTTCAAAGTGCTTCATTATGCGCCGTATTTGCCAGATTTAGCTCTATCGGACTATTTTCTATTTTCAATCTTGAAAAAAATGGCTCGATGGTAAAAGATTTGCTGACAATGAAGAGGTAGAGTCTGAGGTTAATGGCTACTTTAAGGAGTTTGACAGTTTTTGAATGTCGCTGGAAAAAACGTATCGAGCTGAAAATATGTTATGTTAATAAATATAATAGTGGAATGAAATAATGAAACATAAATATGAAATGAAATAATGAAAAATGTTCCCAACTTTTGTGTGTTTTCTTTGTTAGGTCGGCTAGTTTTGGGACCGCTCTCTTGCTCCAACTCCAATTTAGCCATTTTAGATAAATAATTGGAAGTGGAAAAATTTTTACATACAAATTTTTTTGTATCGTTTCTATAACTTGCATTATATTTGGAATTCTGTCATTATGCGGGAAGGTAAATTTGAAGATAAATTCAAAATTTAAATTAGTAATATTAATCTCATACATACATATGTATTACGTATTATATATTTTACATTTAATTCCAACTATGAATTACAACTGGGTATTTCTAATTACCAACGTGTTTGTTTAATAAACGTTGTTGTAATTATTATAAACTAAATCGAGGTAATTTACATAAATGTTCATGCTGTTACATGGCTTTTTGCATCTGGCCAATACGCATAGCAACTTGCAATTAAATCATTAATGAAATTATTATTAAAATAATATTTGCCGGAATTATGTACAAATGATGTACATTAAATATTTATATGGCCAATTGGCCATAATAATACCACTATCCGGTGACAGTATGTGACTTTAAAAGTAATTATTTTATTGTTATCGAACGCATGGCATCATTTCATATTTCATTGGTTATTTGTACTATCATATGTGCGAGTGTAGTCGCCTATCAACATTTCTCCTTCTTTTAGAGGTTAATGGCGAAAAGCTTATGACAACCAATGCGACATATTTGGACAGGGTGTGGACCTAGAGTGATAGTAACCATTACAGTATATGTAATACGCATATGGACAATTGATACAATTGATCTGTTAAGAGACTAAATTGATTTCGTATACGGTTAAAGCTATACTCGTATGTAGTTAGCTTTCGGTATTCTATGTCACGCTTGTTTGCATTTTATAATTAGCTTTACTCGGATTTGGTATGGGGAAAGGTGTATTTATACTATTTTGTGTTGAATCATTGGCGGCTACCATTGACTGTCTTACGAAATATGGTATTTGTTGGCCTTGTCCAGGACTTTTATAAATTCCATTATTTTCCTTTGGACAGCATATAAAATTGTTGTGAGTGTCTAATTTAGACAGAAAATACATAAATTTAAGTTATTTCTGCGCTTCGAAAATACATTCAAAATATATACGAGGTGTGATCAAAAAATAACCGTTATTTTCAAAAAGTATTTTAAAAAAGTATTTATTTACTCATCAATAACTATCTTGTCTCCTTCAAAGTAATCCCCCTCAGATAAAATACACTTATGCCAGCGTTTTTTCCAATCCTCGAAATACTTCTGAAACGTGCTTTTTGGTATCGCCAGCAGCTCCTATTTCGATTTTTCTTTTACCTCTTCAATCGCAGCAAAACGCTTTCCTTTCATTGGTGTCTTCAGTTTTGGCCAAGTCCGGTGAATATGGTGGTTGAGGAATGATTGCGTTTGGTTTTTGGCCAAAAACTCACGCACAAGCATCGATGTGTGGGCTGGTGCGTTATCATGGTGAAAAATCCATGATTGGTTTTTCGACAATTCTGTGCGTTTCTGACGAATTGCTTCGCGCAAATGGCGCATAACTTTAAGGTAGTATTCCCTATTGACCGTACGACCTTGTGGCAAGAATTCATGATGCACCACATCATTGCAATCGAAGAAAACAGTGAGCAAAACCTTTACATTTTTCCGAACTTGACGTGCTGTTTTCGGTCTTGGCTCTTCTGGACGCTTCCATTGGGATGATTAGGCTTTGGTTTCAATGTCATAGCCATACACCCATGATTCGTCATCAGTTATGACCTTTTTGAGGAACGTTGACGACGTTCAACAGCTCCTGAGCGATGTCCATGCGACGAAGTTTTTGCTCAAAATTTAGCAATTTTGAAACAATCTTCGCTGCCGCACGTTTCATGCCTAAAACATCCGTAAAAATTGCTTGGCATGAGCTGAACGATATGCCAACATCATCAGCAACCTCTCTCGACGATTATCCAAAATCATTTTTTTCACTGCTTCAATGTTTTCATCAGTTGTTGACGTGCTCGGGCGACCAGGACGAGCATCGTCATTGACATCTTCTCGGCCTTCCTTAAACCGGTTATACCACAATTGAACTTGTGTTCTGCTCATAGTAGACTCGCCAAACGCCACAGTCAACATTTCAAATGTCCTTGCACATTTAATTTCATTTTTTACCCAAAACTTAATACAGTTTCTTTGATCCATTTTTTCGAATAGTAAAAAATCGAAGAGCACACCAAAACACGACTAACCTTTTTATCTGTCAAAAACAAACTGACAATCCAAAATGGCTGATATTGTCAATATATATAACAGACATGTGTACCAACATAACAGAAAAAAAATGAGAAAATCGAAATACGTAACTCACGAAATTTGAAAATAACGGTTATTTTTTAATCACACCTCTTATGTGTCCAATGAAAACTTGCTGCAAATCAACCAAAGCTTTTAGCCATTAATTTACGTACTGGAGTTTAGAAATTAGTACGTTTATTTTTTTTTTCAAAATACTTTCTATCGAAAAAGTACCGAGAATTGATTGGTCAATAAAACACAAAATATTTATTATTCATTCAAATTTATTTTATCATCTTCAAAGTGTGAGTAACAAAATGTTTATCATCATCATTTTACGCAAATGACCTCTGTTGAGAATTGTTTCATATGTGAAACAATTTATTGACTATGAATTTTGATATTGTTTCAATGTTTTCTCTTATCAAATATGAGCAATTTAACTTATTTTTTATGAGTGATATATTTTGAGCGTATAAAATTCTAATCAAAACAATAATTAGGGCCTCAATTTCCATGGATTACTTGTTATTGAATATTGTTCTGCAACCATTAGATATTCTGCAAAATTTTATGCGATATGAACTGTAAATGGCGGAAAATTGATGTACTATCAAATGACTAATGAATGGATACATTTTGTTACATACGCAATATGTAAATATATATTTAAATGGATACAAGTATGTGAATGTAAATATATATTCCCTTCATTATTTATTTATTGTCTGTTTATGCAATCATGTCACGTAAGAAGAGCAATCAATTGGAATTTTATTGGGTTTATAACATAACCAATGCAACCACAATTATAAAATTGAAATATCCATGATATCGATATCTGTTTACCATTGTATGAAGTTGTGAATCTACTTTATGAATATATTGATGACTTGAGTTTTAAATAGTGAACAACGTGATATTGATACTGTTTGATATTATAATAATTACGCTGTCATTAAAACACATTGTGTGTGCTAGTCCTGTATATTTAGTTGGGGGGGAAAATCCATGAACAAGTTTGGAATGCTCTCAAATTATTTCGGGTTTCTCAATGACCGCTAGACCCTTCACAATAATTTCCAAAACAACATCATTTTGTTAAATGCCCTTCTATGTATGGGTATATTTTTTTAGTAAAAAACAGCTCGAAGCTAAAACCTGCCGGAAGCCTTTCGAAATCATATTTGAAATTTCTGTATGACTTAATATGCCTTAGTGTTTATCAGGCCGAAATTTTGGCCGTTAAGGTAGTAGCAGAATGGCCGAGGTATAATGTCCTCATCACGGTAAGGATTAACATATTCTCTGGCAGTCAAGCTGCCATCAAATCTCTGGATTCTGTTTTTCTGAACTCAACATCAGCCCTGAAATGCTGCAGATCTCTTAACGAGATGGCTCAAAATTTCTACATTTACCTTTTGTGGGTGCCAGGCCACAGGAACATACCAGGCAACTGCAGAGCAGATGAACTGGCAAGACTAGGGACAACCTTACAGACTCCAGCCGAGTTGGGGTCCGTAGAAATGCCTCTAGCCACCTGCGAGCTCCTACTACGAGATAGAGCATATTTAGCACCAAATGGTAGATGGGCGTCTGACCGAGGCTGTTATCAATCCAGACAGATGTGAAGGGTTAACACAAACTGCTGTCACTATCAAGACCCGACGTCTCATTACTTGTATCCGTCATGACGGGCCACTGTCTGATTGGAAGATAGGCAATAAGACTGAAGGTTGCAACTAGTGACTTTTGCAGGAGCTGTAGGGATGAAGAGATGGAGGAGTCTGTAGAACGCCTTCTCTGCAATTGCTTCGCCCTGGCGAACAGTCAGGGATTGACGCTGGGCTCTTATTACTTCAGACGCCTAGGAGGTCTGGGCAGTATAGATATTGTCCAATTTAAGAGCTTCTTGAGGCGCTCAGGATGGTTTAACGGAGGAAACTAGAGACATCCATATCTCTAGTTTTCGAGGTCTAACAATGAACTATGCAGTCTAAGTGAGTCCGTCTATTCAGACTGCCACAGTGGCCTAACCTAACCTTATATGTATTATAGATAATTTTTGGACGACTTGAGTATTGTTTATGATGTAATCTCTATTAAAACCGAAATAAATTTCACTGCAGATGATAGTTGTCCTAAGTTATTGGTGCGGAATGGATTAAATTGGGATTATCAGCGACCGCAATTTCACTCAGGACCTGAACAATTGTTATAATATTAGTTCCGTTTTGTTGTGTTTATATAAATCTTTAATAAATAATTGTCTCTGGCGTCAATTGCGATTTCCCATTGGCTTATATAAGCGTTTACACTTTTGAGTTACCGGTTTGTCCTCTATTGGTTAAATGTGGAGGAAACTATTATGTTCATAGTTCTACAACAATTATTTCTACAAATAAAACAATAGAATATAATACAACGCGGCATAAAATCTGAGGTCAATTTCAATGTTTTGACTATTCTAACACATAATTCATTTACTTCTCTGAGATTGATTTCATTGTCAAAACCAGTACAGAAGTCCACGACGGGTTTACGTGAGTCTCGCCGTGAAGGCCTTACGCACGGTGTGCGACACACTGGGCATATTACAATGCGATTGCTAACGCCCCTCTGGGATAGCCAAGTAAAACTTGGACTATCTAGGAAAAGAGCTACTGCCGCAATTATCAACCACTTCTTCGCAGCCAGGAGATATGATTATGCTAGTATGAAACATAATCCCCATTGGCGGAGGTGAGGCCTATCTTACCATTTCTGCTACTCTATGGGTCTGTAGTATCCGGTTGCAATGCAACTCCACATTCAAGTACAAAGTCTCTACCAGCGATTTTGGTATCAATCACAACCCGCGTCATGCTTCCACTAAATGATCAGGAGGGAGCTCAGTCCCGGGACCTCGTGATCCCTACGCTTACCAGCCAAACTCACCGGTTGGAGCTGCGCAGCAAAGCAAAAGCAAAGCTACTACCAAATTGTGAGGTGCCAGAAGTCGCGTTATAAATCAGTGTGTTATTATCCCTCCTCGGTTTGGAAATTGTAGAGACCGCCGATGTTATTTATTTTATTTATTAGGGAGCGTTTCAGTGCTAAGCTTATCAACTGGCGGATGCTTGCTAAATTGTTAGATTTAAATGAAAGAAATGAATCTATGAAAATATGATTATCTGGTCAAATTTTTAAAGTTTTTTACGATTCAATGCCATAAACTTGAGGAAAATGTAAATAATTGCAGCGTATAAATTAGGAACTAGAACGAAAAAATTATATTTGCATAAATTGACTGTATGAGAGGTATCAACAGGGGTGTAACCATGCCCTCAGTTTCCATTCTCACAACTTAATTGATCAAATTTGTCAGAGTTCAGTACAATTGTTTGAAAAGTAAAGAGCTATGAATATTAATGTTAAATCGGGCATTTGTATGGGAGGTATCAGAAAGGCGTGGCTATATAGTCGACTTTTCTCAAGGTTTACGGCAAATTGTCAGGCAATTCAGTGAACGAAATTCTATGCTGTTACAGCCTGTTAATTAAAGATTACTGTGGGAAAATTTAATTTGGAAAATCGGCACGGCAATGGTGTTCATTATTTTTCGTAGATCCTATGTTAGCAAAAGTTGAATGTGTATCAAATCCATAAGCGTAGCAAATGGGGTGCTAGGGTGGGAAGTTTAGCCTCCCTGTAGCTTTTTTTAGGTGCATTGAATGAGTTTAGGCCACTCTGAATGAATAAGTCTAACCTCCAGAAAGAATTTATTGCTACGTAAATGATCACATTTAACTGTATTTTTTATATAATGGAATAAAATACACGGGCCTATGGATAGATGTTTCAAATCTCTCATTTGTATGCAAATTATCAGAAGAGGCGTGGTTATTCGGTCGATTTTTTCAAATTCTGTCTAGTACTGCAAACCAATATAATGGATAAAAATGAATGAGGAGTTATAGGTAATAAATTGAGTAGCGTAAAATGTGCATGGGGGGTACCACCAGAAGGGCTACGTCAACATAGTCGATTCGCAATCCTTCATAAAAATTTATGACGGTTATCGTGTCTACCAGCCAGTCCAGTCAAATGCTACCTTTTCCTGACTATATATATATATATATGTATATATATATACCTTTATTCTTTCTGGACAAGGTATAAAAATTGTTGTGAATATTACTAGCAGGGAGCGCCGAATCTTTTTTAAGAAAATAATACTTTGTGAACCAGTGTAACATTAATTATGTCTAATAGAACCGGCGAGCGAAGTATCAAAAAAAGATACTAATTGAAACGAAAATAGTTCATGATTAGTGGAAAATGCATCAGAAGCATATGAAATGAATTCTAGTACAACTATGTCATAGTAATTTAAACTCTATATTGAAATATATTGTGGTAGGTTGGGAAATGCAATCTTGTGCTGTCAAACCTTTTTTGTGCTGGTTAACCGATTGATTAATAGGAAAAACCTTTCGAGAATCGGATATGTGATGCGCCGAAAAAATCCACTGTTGATTATGGTATATATGCTGAAACCCTTGCTTGAGCACTCTTCTTCTAACGCTAAAACGACCAATATCAGTTGAGTCCTATCCAAAAGTATAGTTAAATAAAAGGCTATAATTCTGGCGTCATTTTAAAAATGTTAAAGCTTTTCGCCAAAGATGATGGCGATTATGGCAGAGTATCATAAGCTGCTTCAATATCTTTCGCATGTATCCATAATTCTGCACCATAGAGAAAGAGCGGCTAATTCAGTGTCTGGCATAGCAAATTATTAATTGGTTGGGAAAGATTTTATTAAAAATACTTTTGCTTAACCTGGGGTAACCTCGACATGTTCTAACGAGTCAATATTTGTTTTAAATCCAGGTAGTCAAAACAAATAAATTAGTCAGTCTTATGAAAGTTATTACTGTCAAGGATAACGTCTTGTTTGAGGCGTAAAAAAAAATTTTATTCGTTGAACTTATCGATTTGACTTTGTCTACTTTAACCGCTAAAACCACTCTCGTTGACTGCTTCTGACTCCCACTGAATGTTTGAAGTGACTGCAGTAACGCTACACAATTCCGGGTCGAAGATATTTACACTGAGCTGACATATATGGTGTAAGGTATTGCAAGCTCCTGTAAAATCCTTGCTTTACATTAATAGTATAACTTTGCGGGCTTATCGATTTTGCTGTAATGCCATACACAATTTTTAAGTCAGTTTATTAATAAAAATATTTCAGCATTAACCAATGTGTTTTTTTTTTTGTTTTTGATTTTTTCGATGATTTGGCATAGTGTGAATGTCGTTTCAATTATTTAATCCTCATGGCTAAATCTAAGCTAGTTTCAATCTCTTTTTGAGATACTGAGACAATCTACGTCATCGTCTTTAGTCTATATCATATGTTAGTGAATAATAGAGGTTTCTCGAAACGTCTACTATTAACAATATGTTTCAGAAATGTTATCAAAACCCGATTTAACCAGGTTTTTTTCGGAAGTCATATAGATGGTGAAAGAAACTTAAAGGAAATATATGGAATTCTTGAACAGGCCTCTAGAATCTCGAAATATATTGCCACTGGTAGAAGTATTTAAAGTAGTTAGGGTAAGCAATGATACAAGTTGCGTTGTTACAGTTACTGGCCATTGGTTTAAATAAAGAATAAAAATTATAGGGTCGGAGACAACAGTAAAAGTAACTCTCCTCATCAGATCCGATCCAACAAAAGCGTACATATAATTCGATTTTTTAAATCTCCTGTGCGAAATTTTATGTCACTTTCTCATTAAACCTTAAAAATTGCCAACTTCAAACCAATTCTCCTTTACTTTTTCTCTGTATTTGTTTTCACTTCTTACTCTCTTCGTTTAACTTTCGAAGATTGTTTAAAAAAGTTTCCTAAATCCTCAATAATGTTTCTTTAAATAAGTTTTTATCGTGTCACTTGTAAGAAATTACACTAAATCCTCAGTAAAGCAAAGACTGCTATATATTTTTTTTTGCCTGAAGCCAACAAGACATCTCCCTACCAGGCTAGAAGATTCCAAGTCAACCCCACAGCTCACTAAAGTGTCATAGTAGAGGCATGCAACGGCATCAACGCATATATTTCATTTTAAAGAAAGTCTTATTAAAAACAAAAGTGCGATAAAATTGAATTTGCATTCAAAAGACATTAACCGCAGCGGTTGTTGTTGCTGTCGGTTAAAGCATATTTTTGTTGCCTACAAATTATTACATTTTTTCCGCTACGAAGAGAACGGAACGCTCCATTAGAATGTGCAGCAGAATGGGTTGGTTGGTTTATTGAATTGCGCTGGGAAAAAGCGAAAACAATGAGCTATGAAATACAACGATTTGAGTAAAAAAATTAAATCCGAATGATTTCAAATTTGGACGAAAAAAAAAATGCAAAATGTCGCAACGGCAACAACAGATCAAAGTTGGTATTTCCACCATCCATACAAAAGGGAATACACATTTTGCTCATCCGTAACCAGTGTCAGTAGGTAACACCATCCCTTTGCGATCGCATCCACCCACTTCAGCGATGAAGTCAGTCAGCCAGTCCGCCTGTTTGCCTGTGCGTTGTGGGCATTGTCTTTAATGCGTTGACAAATGACTTTTCCATGCAAATTTGCAATTCACTGCCGCCGCTCACCCGATTTGTCTTCACTGTCCTTGCCGTTGCTGTTCGACTGCCATAAAAATCGGTTGATGATTTTGTTGTTCACAGCCATCGAAGGATGATAAAATAATTTTATGAAATTATTAAAATTAAATTGATTTCTATCGTTGCTAACGTTGAATATAAATAAAATACCATCTGACGCTTCGATATCAACAACATTAAAACATATTTTTTTTTTTTGCAACTTACCAGATAAATTTGCTGAAATTGTTATGGTAGCGATTTACATTGAACCGGAATGAAAGTGGAAAAAGTTTTGCATGTATAGAAGGACATGTTTGGTCCTAGTTTTACTAAGAAAAGACTCTAGAATATTTTAGCTCTCTTTTTTATTTCCCTACTTCGTTTTACTTTTTGGGTTAAAATAACTTAACAACAATTTGCATTGCAGGCTAATAAATAGAAAAAATGTCTTAAGTTTTAAGAAATGTAAAATTTTACTGTCACATCAAAAATTCAAGAATGCATATAAATATAAATTACGGAAATCGACGGCTAAAGCATTTAAAGAACTGATCGATTAAAATTTGTGCACTTAAACTTGTTTCTAATTTCTAAAAAAAAAAAATATTAAAAAATTAAAAATGTTTCGCGCCGAAATTTAGCCACCTCCAGCCAAAAATGGAATGTGCTGACGAAAATTATGGGTCAGTTTGGAACTCTATCCACGGCACAATCAGAGCTTATCGCCTATTTCATTTGGGACTTCGTTTCAACCAATATCATTTTGTAAAGTCCTTTCAGTTGAACAGAAGTACTGGGCGTAACCGGTATAGCTATCGGACATGCGAATTGTGCTATAGAATGTGGTTTTATAGCCGACGTTTCTTTTTTATGTGTTATCTAAAATTTACATATTTACTATTTCTAAAGCTATGCTATAAGATGATAACCGTGCATTATTCTTCCGTGTAACTACCTCGACCTTTTTTTCATTTTTTTTATTTAATGAGTTTAATCATTTTTTCGGTTGTAGAAAGACAATTGATGATAATTTTATAAGAATAAATTAAATGATCGCTCAACTAAGTCGTTTGAAAATGTATCAAAAAATTTATTAGCATTTCAAATGAAATACTGAGATTTTCGTCCTTTTGTTTTACAAATGTAACGCTATATATTTGATATTAATATATTATAGTTTGTAGAATCATATCACATCAAAAAATACTGTTTCCAATACTGCTTGTAAGACAGAGTGAATTTTGTTGAAGATGTTCCCCTTTGCGGCACTATTTAAGGCGAGCAAATACTCCTGCAAGTAATATATAAAGTTGAAATAAACTTGTAGCTCTTTAAACCTCATTACTTGTAACTTTTTAGCAACGTATTTAGACCTGCTCCTTCTATTCATAGCTCCAAGCCTTCCAGAAATTGTTGTGCAATAAATTAGTGCTGGCATCTAAAAGCTGACTTAAGCAAAATATTTATTTTTTCACAAACAATATATTCTACAGGGTGTCCGTCGGGAAGGTATACTACTTTATTTTGCCGCCATTTTGGTAAACATTAGTCTTGACAGTTCATATTTGGCAGTCGTGAAGTAAAAACTTGGCAAATTTATTATAGAAAAGTATTTGATAAACCAACGTGTTTTAATCGTTAAAACATTTCATCAAAATCAATCATCGATTACTGTGACGATGAGAAAGTTATGTGAAATTTTTGGGAGAAGACGCACTATTTATCGTGTAGTGATTGATTTAGAAGAAAGAGGGTCTGTAGCTGATAGGGCCAAGCATGGACCACAACGTAGTGCAAGATCTGCTGAAAACATTATTGCTGCTCAAGAAAGTGTTCAAAACAATCCATCAACCTCAATTCGACGCCCTGCTCAGGAGCTTGGACTTCAACGAACAACTTTGGCCACAATTTTGCACAAGGATTTGCATTTGTTTCCATTTAAGATTCAATTGACACAAGAGTTTCTTCCACAAGACCATTTACGCCGCCGTATATATGCCAATAGGACGCCCATGACAACCCCGATTTTCATGAAAAAATCATAATGAGTGACGAAGCACATTTTCATTTGAATGGATATGTGAATAAACAGAATAGTCGAAGTCGAGTCAAATTATTCATCAGTTACCTTTGCATCCATTAAAAGTGACAGTCTGGTGTGCAATTTGGTCGGGAGGAATCATTGGACCTTACTTCTTTGAAACTGAAAACAGCGGAGCGGTAACTGTCAATGAGGAGCGATATCGTGATATGATTGAAAACCTTTTAACGCCACAATTGCATGCCTTACGCTTGATTAACATGTGGTATCAACAAGACGGTGCCACATCACATACAGGCAGGATAACAATGGAATTACTGCGAGACCTCTTTCCACAAGAAGTTATTTCAAGAAATGGTGATGTTGGTTGGCCTCCACGGTCGCCTGATTTGACTGCTCCGGACTTCTTTTTGTAGGGATATCTGAAAAGGAAGGTTTATGCAAACAAACCAGAAACGCTTGAGCAACTCAAACAAAATATTCGTGATGAAATTAATGAAATACCGCGTGAAATGTGTGAGAATGTAATGAAAAATGTACTCAAAAGGGCTCGCATTTGTGAGGCTAACAGAGGCGGACATTTATCTGATATTATATTCCATACATAATTGCCGACATTAAATAAAACATTTATCAATATAAGATCCATTCTCTTTCATTTAATCAAAAATTATAAACAAACAAAGTAGTATACTTCCCGACGGACACCCTGTATTACAAAATATGAAAGCTTACAGCCAGACTAGATCAGACTATATGAAAAAGGAATTTAACAATCTGTGTTTAAAATTATTCAACAGTCTTTTTAGTTTTATGAATAAAATGCTTTTATGATTGCTGGCTGTAAACGACTTCTTTTCTCGTTAATAGCTAATCCATTTATGGAAAGGGCCTGCTCGAATGACATAGCTTCATCCCTTCGATTGAAAGTATAATGATGCATTATTGCATTACTTATTATAATTGAAATTTGGGTCTCAATATGATAAAAACTACTCCTAAGCCCATGGCAATATTTTGCTGGGCTATGTGTGTGTTTCATTTTATAATTTGTTATGCATTTTCAATATCGTACTGAAACACCCACAGAAAAAAAACTCTTA
Organism: Philornis downsi; assembly: GCA_019455685.1. Classification (NCBI taxonomy): domain Eukaryota; kingdom Metazoa; phylum Arthropoda; class Insecta; order Diptera; family Muscidae; genus Philornis; species Philornis downsi. Next base: position 244,590 of record JAHXMU010000483.1, read on the forward strand.
CAAATTTCCTTATTTCCTCACTTATTTGCTCTGCGGGTTTAGAGGAGAAAATAGCGCAAAAGCGCAGAACTTTTTCCACATTGTGACATATACAATTTGTCATGGTCATACATTTCTGGGACAACCTACAAAACAGTGTCCAAAAGCGAAACAAGAAAATTCCTAACATGTACAAGAAACACCAAAAGGCGCCACTCTTTGTCTCCATGGACAGAAAACTCTACACCCTGTGAAATACTACAAGCAGTAGAAGAGTGGCAACTAACACCAGTACGGTCGATCGCAACATACATACATACAACATTCTTGTTTGAATTTCCTCCGTCCCAGGCATCCTTTCTGGCAGTGGCCCGCTCGTTTTGTATGGCTGAAATTGGGAATGGACAAATGAAGAGGAAACCTGCGCATAGGAACGTTGCTTGTTGTTGTTGTTGTTGTACAACAACGAGGAGAATAACAAGAAAACGGACATTTAACTTTTACCTTTCATGCTTTAGGGGGCATAACCTACAATCGACAAATTGTATGCATTTGAACCCTCAAAACAGTTGAGAAACAGGAATGGGTAGGTAGTGTTGTATCTGCCAGAGTGGGTGTTTGTCCAAATGTCCGAATGAATGATAGAAATGTCCACACCCACACCTGTCACTCAAACAATGTCGAAAAATTACACACAACTCGAGGGAGTTTGCCAGGCATATTTCAAATTAAAAACAAAACAAAAATTTTGTTGATTTCTGTTGTGTATTTTTTTTTCTGCAGTCCTTTAAGGAAAGTATTGATTTCCAACTACAATGGATCTGTGATGTAAAAAGCTTGAGTAGCTGCTTGTAAGGATGACACAATCAAATTTGAAACGCAATTTTGTCGAAGAATGTATTTGAAGAGCGAGCTAGGAATGGAGTATAAATTATCACTTATCATTTTAGGAATATCTGGTAATAGTTTTGGCAAAATATTTTCATGCAGTGAACCGTGTTTATCGTCGTCTGCATCCATATAATACTGATAGTGAATTGGTAATAACACCGTGACCAGACAGTTGTTATTATTTGCACCATGATGATTTAATGGTTTTGTGATTAACAAAAGTGGAATGGAAGCAGAGAGAAATTGTTGAGATATGAAAGTAATTGATGAAAACTATAACAATACTTTAAAGGCACTTTAACAAATCCAGACGAAGGAGAATTCCTTTCCTTTTGAATATTTCAAGGGAATTAAAGCCAACTATAATGTTGAATTTGCTTATTTATTTATTTAATAGCTGTATACGGCGAGAGAGAAATTGTAATTAATTGCAAGTGTTTTCAATATCCTGGATCCAGAGTAAAATCTATGCGTTACTCTTTTAAAATCAGAGGCGATGTTGAAATTACATGGATTTTCAATGCAGTTTAACTTACTTTACTACAAAAAAATGGGACGAATCATAAAAGAATTCGGCGTTTGCTAATATAATTTTATAATTTTAAAACGTATCAAATCGAAATAGTTTTTTTTTTAGTTATTCATAAATTTGTTATATTAACAACAAGTACGTGCCCTCAAAACCATATCTCTCATTTCACATTTTTTAATAAAGTTGAATGAAATAATATATTTCAATGGAATCTCAATCGTTCTAAAGGCTGGATCTTAAGACTGTCCAAACTTTCCGACTTTTGTCCACTTATTTTTAATATTTTTGAAACTCTAATATTTAAAATGGCGGTCTCAACACTGGTGATACTTCTTTAAAAGTCGTTGAAATTTAGTTTCCACAGCGGTTGATAGCAATTGATGTACAAAATATTAGAAATTCAATAAACTAATCACATAATTCAAATTTAAGTTAATTATATTTTGTCATTAGATTGCAAAGCAATTAAATAACATTTTTTGATATTGATGTTGTAATAAAGCTCTGCCGTCTTTGGTTTTTTTTTATAGACATTTCAAATAGGGATACTCCGTTGAATCGTTCGTTGAATTAGGAGTATCACAAGCACTTGACTGCAAAGCAGATTTGCTAACTGAACTCATCTCTTTTACACAGTATGAAATGCCATTACAGTTTTCATTATGTCAAAAAGGAGAACTTGAAATTGGCCACTCACTTGAAGGAATTGTTAAAATTTATTTTGTTCATAACTGTCCTCCATATTGACATGAAGTTTAAGTGCAATCTGTCACATATGTAGTTCATTTACAGTATTTGATTTTGCCAACTCACTTCACTATTTTGCGACTTTTGCCATGAATTAAAATATTGAGCAAAGAATTTGTTTAAAATTTTGCATTACAATTGGAATTTCGTGTGTCGAATAGCTGAAAATGTTACAGAATCCTCACGGTGAAACAACTTTACCAAAAAAAAAAAAAAAAAAAAAAACATGTATGTGAGTGGTACAGTGCATTCAAAAGCGGTTGAGATGTAGTAGAAACATTACGCTTGGTTCACCCCACAGCGCCAGTTCTGCTTACCAAAAGTGGACCACTGAGCACATTATGTCAAAACCACAATCTTCATACCAAGAAAGGTGAGGTTCTTGCTCATTTAAAGTTTGAGAATAGGTTAAGTTCGTTTCGACCTCAAGGCCCCTAATCATTGGCTTTACCAGATAAGATTATTTTACATTATTTTTAAAAGCACCAGCTATCCTGGGGGAAATTTAGAGGGGAATTGGTCGGTCATCAACTTTTTCATATCGACAAAGTGAAAAAAATTGCGACTAAAAAACGTCGTCTAAGATTGAGAGAGATAGCCGCTAAACTTTCTGCATCTCACATATCAATCCATACTATTTTATACGATTGTTTGGTTATGAAACGCGTTGCTGCTTGACCAGTTCCGAAAAGTCTGAATACTTTTCAAAAAGACAATTACGTAAAGATCATTGAGGGCATGCTAGAACGAATCGATTTCAATATATATAAAATACATTATAACTGGTGATAAGACATGGGCTTATAAGTTTGATACGCAAATCAGTCAACAAGCTTCGACATAACGCCATTCTACTACGTCGGACCCGGAAAAATCGAATCAAAGACGATCAAAAGTGAAACTAATGTTGATTGTTTTCTTCGGTTGTCATGGTTTTGTGCGTTCGGAATTCTTACCCGATTTGTGAAAACTTAATTGGAAGAAAGACTTTTTGTTTCCATAATTAATATATCCTTAGCATAAAAAATTGTGTAGTTGTGTTTCATATGTGGTAACAAGGAAATATTATTAATGTGGTGTTAGGACAAAATGTCCTTTATTCGATATTATTAATGTTCTTGTATATGTACATTTTTATGCTCAACCGCCAGCTGAAAATTTGCTGTACTTCACAAGTTGAAGCAATTTTCCAGAAGAGTGATTTTTTAAAAAAAAGACGTAATTTCTCTAAATATTGATATATTTTTTACTATTATTACTTACTCGTGTGTCCTTAAAACGCATGTTGTCCAAACCTAGTTGCATATTTCGAAAATTATATTACATTTCCTAGTAACTACAGAAATATGGACTCCAATTTTCCTTATAATGGTTAAAATAAAACTTTTACCTTAAACTTTGCCATACATTCAAGCATTAGGACTGTGCTCAATTTCCTTTATTAATATTAAAATATAAATTTTATCAATATTTCCATTTGTTGCCGAAATTTTTATTATGGAATTCTATCATATCCCTCTAAAAGTTACTTCATTCTACACTTTTGGTGACAAAATGTTCTTAACAAAAACCAACCGAAAATATTAAGTTTCCTTAACTCAGCACTCCATAAAAGTTGCAACATCAACTGCCAGATATGCCAGTCGACTTCATCTCAGGTCCTTCGTTTTTTTTTTTTTTCTTATATTTAGGTTTTATTTTTTCAAACAACTTAAAAAGTTTTGAACTAAAGTTTTTCTTCTAACTTCCTGGTTATTTGGTGTACGTTGTGCTTGCCTTCTAGCGGAAATCTCCAGTTGACCAATACATATGTTGTATTAACTTTTGGTCAACCAACACTTTTTGTGGCTGAAGACTTGCAAAGTTTTTGTTTCGCCCCAAACTTTGAAAGGTTAATAACTGCACTTTTGCTTACATCTTTTTCCCATAAATATGTTAGTTGGGGGTAGTGATTTTGAAGGCTGTGGAGGATTTCCCAGTAATTTTTAAGTTGAACTTTATTTTTATCTGTTCTTTTTTTCCCACTCTCTCTCTCTCTCTTTCTTCGTTCCTTTCCTTTCAAATATTTTGCATATCTCGAACACAATTTTAAGAATTTATGGTGTTTATATGTAAGTAAACACACGCGTCCACACCAGCTATAGGTGGAAGAAGGTATGGCTGGCATGTTAGTATGTCGTATATCCGCCAAGGATGCCTTTGTACGAAATGACGGGAAACTTGAATAACAGGAGCCGTTTGCCGCGTCTTCCTCACAGGTTTTGTTGTTCGGATATTTGTTTGTGTGGCATTCCACTTCTGTTTAGTTGTACTCATAGAAGGTATCGAGTTCATCTCAATTCGATTCCTTGCTGGAGGTATTGGGAGTGGAAATGTTGTCTTTGTAATCGTACGCTTTAAAGGTGGGTTCGTCGTTGTGCTATTTTCATGTTACTGCGATGAGGGGGGTTTTTCATCTTACGATGCAGCAGGAAAATATTTGATTTTCTTTGGAGGGCTTTCTTCATCGCAGCAGCGAAATTTATGCATTTTTGCGGTTGCTTAGTGGTTTTTTTTCGTGGCGTTTAGAGGTAACCGGTTCTATCGGTTATTTTAAGTAAATTAGAATTAAACTTAAATAAGGGGAAAGCAGTTAAGTGCAAAAACTCCTTAAGTAAATTTCGTTTCTGGTGCGTCCCTTCAGGGGAGAAGAAAGTCCTTAAGAGAATTTAAAACCCCATATAAGTGGACCTACTCTTATCAAAATTTACCTCTATAAGTGAAATTCTATTCGTTATTGTCTCTATAAGAGGAATTTCTTTTTTTGGGGGAGATCCCCGTTAAAAGCGAAAACCTATTTAAGTGAAATATTTATGAAACTGGAATAATGAAAACCCTTTAAAAGTGAAATGGAAAGTTCGGTTCCTTGAAGATTCCATCTATCCAGGTTTGACTGTTTTGTTATTAATGTAACATTCGACTTTGATATGGAAGAGCTGTGAGATTATTTCCATTGAGGTATGAAAATATTGTCTTTTGAGAGAAAGTTAATCATTTTTTGGTACTCTTTCTAAGACATTTTCTACTTTTTTTTTCAGTTTAGACAGTTTGTTTGACTTCTTTTGTGTTGTCTATGGTATGATGTTCATTTCGTTTAAACTGACCATTACTGAGTTACTATAATAGAGGGTTTTCGGCCAGTGATTTTAGAAATTGAAATGCGCACTGTTAATGAGTTTGACTAAGGATTAATTAATTTTATTCACCACCCTTCACAAGAAATCGATCTGCGCCCAATTGATTTGCAGGACATACCATACAAACATTTGTTTCGTTAGTTTTATGACTAGCTCTGCGGTTACAACGATTTAACTGGGGATAGTACAAAGTCGTGTACAATCACTATTATTACCGTCCTTATTTAGACTTATACTTACTTCAAGTTCCCCCATAATTTGCAATGATTTACGAGAAATTTGGTAAAATTTCTAAAAATTTTACGAAATTTCCCTCAATAATTAGCATTTGTCGGAATTAAATTTTTCCGTCAAAAAAGGAGAACCAGTTTATTTTTTTCTAAAAAAAACAAATATTATATATTTATTCGTCTTCAAACCGTCTCACCGGACTAGGTGTACTGTGTTAACATTTTTTCCCCAAAACTCGAAGCATACCAAATAGTCACCCTCCGGTATAGTCTTTAAAACGTGCTGTGATTCAGTTGCGGAACGATAATAGTGATTTTTTTCCAGAAAAACACACGAAGAGTTAATGCAGTGTGAAATGGCGCGCATTGTTGGGTCTGCCTGCAAGCCTGAGTCATTTTTGCTAATGGTTTCATGTAGATGACACAACGCCCAAATGATATCTTTTATTGACAACTCGGCTTAGCGGAAGAAACCCGTAATGCACAACATCAAGACAATCGAAGAATATTGCCAGCATTACCTCGATTTTTAAGCGACTTTGGGCGCATTCCTTTCGGTTTGTAACTGTGGTACGACACTCAATCTGTAGGACGAATTTTCGGGACCATATTCATAGATCGGAGTCTGGTTTTCCTGCAGAATGAATTTTTTACTTTAACGATGATCTTTTTCGTAAAAATTTATTGTTTGTGGTACGATTCGAGACTTGACATATCTGAGGCCCGAAATGTCTTTTAAAATTGAGTTCACTGATCCCTTTGAAATGTCATCAGCATCAGTAATAGCTATAATTGTTAACCGACAAGTTTTAAGCACGAAATTTAGGATTTATTGGTTGTAGGGGTTGATAGTCTTTCGGCGTGCTCTTTTCGCTTTTTATGCTGCTTGTAAACACTTCTTTGCTACAAATTCTGTTCACCGAAACCCTTCCACAACATTTTGAATATTTCCGCAGCGGAAATTCCATTTCAGAACCAAAATTTTGCTTTCAATTTGTTCAACAAAATGGCACACTGTAAAAAATCGTAGCTCAAAAGCTAATGACATTTGTGATATGCAATTTGGGATAGTTATCCCGCACAAAGCTACGAATTAAATAAAAAAACATATTTCTATTAATGGCATATCCAAATTTAAAACCCTTTCAACAAAAACTAATAAAAGTAAATTGAGCCAAAATTTTTACCTTAAGCTTTTTAAGGCTTTAATGATAGCGAAAAACATTTGGGCTGTTCACGTGAAAAAGATTTGTATTGTTTCGAATTCATAAGTGCAGTTTTATTCAATATCTAATATGGCCTTAAATTACAGTAAAACTAAAGTTAGCATAGTAGGTGGGTGGTATAGACTAATACAAAATGTCAGATTTTGATATATTGTAATTTACAAGAATTATTGTCAAAAATCGACGGACAAAACCCAAATTAATAGTTGAATATAACGTATATTGTTTATGTATTTATTATCTCCTTGACAGAGACAAAAAATTTAATAGTTTTTATTTTTTTATTGGCTGAAAAAGCCGAAATAAGAAATTGCGACACGGAAAAATTTAGTTTGTATTGAACGTCCGTCCGTTTTATGTTATTTATAAGCAAAGTGAAATAAGAATTAGATACACTTTTTGAGACATAACTTAAAAGGCCGAGTGATGAGGCACTAATCATCATCACGTGATTATCGTGCTTATGACAGTGGATTCGAGCCTCGACACACCTATTAACTCTCTATCTTTGAGCAGCGGTCACTTCATTGTGTCTAACAAACAATTCTAGTTGTCGAATAAGCGGCAATAGCTGCTTAAACTGACGTTCAGAATCATCGTTAAGCAGTAAGCCACGTCCAGTAAGCCTAAAAATGTAATGCATGGAACCTCAGTTAATGTAAGAACCTCACATTCAATGAACTGAATGTAAAAAACCAGTTGCTTTTCTCATAGGACATATTTGAGTTAAATGAATCCCGATACAAACACATACGATCATATGGGGGGAGGGGTATATTGCCAAGTTTTCAAACGATACTAAAATTGCATCAATGTGGCTTTGATTGTTTTAAAATATGATGCTTTGAGCGGCATCCACAATAGTAGTGGTACTTTTCCGGGCGTTCTCTATATAAATAGAAAATTTGTTCGAAAAAGTTCGAACAGAAACAGCTGATTGGTTCAATGTTTGTTAATAGTTTAAAATTTCTCAAACGCAGAAAACCCAACGCAAAAGGCAGATTTATTTTTATGACATATTTATAAGAATGTTAACTAATGTTCCACAAGCCTTCATACTGTAGACAATTTTTAGTTTCTTTCTTCTCCACTACCTGATTTACAAAGATTGTGTTCGTTAGAAATTTATGAGATGCTATCTGAAGTACTGTATTTTGGATGCCAATAAATTGTTTAAATATATAAAGTACTTGCGACTGAAGTTCATAATACGAGGTGTGTTCAAAAATACCAACAACAACTTCACCAGATTTGGCCTCCTGCGACTTTTTCCTGTTCTTAAGATTGAAGAGACCTATGAAAGGACGGCGTTTTGCGGCGATTAAGGACATAAAAACTGAATCGCTGAGAGAGCTCAAGGACATACCAAAAAGTGTATACCAGAACTGCTTCGAGGATTGGAAAAAACGCTGGCACAAGTGAATTATATCTGAGGGTGACTACTTTCAAGGAGATAAAATAGAAATTGATGAATAAATAAATATTGGGAAATTCACCTTTTTTTTGACAAAACTCGTATGTATGGATAAAAACATTATTTAAATTACAGGTTGTAAAATAGATAATTCAAATTTGTATTGATAATTGTAAAAAAATTAATATAAAAATGAAATTCGAAAAAATTGACATCAGTTTGTATTATTCGGTTTCGATTAAAAATGTGGATGGAATTGAAGTAGGTTTTATTTTTGCGCAGAACTTGAGTTAAATTTCTCTACAAAAATCGTAAGGTTTTTATATGCAATACCTTGAAATGGTAAGAGATAGCTAAACAACGAAATTCTCGCTACCATTTTGAATGCCGCTTTAACAACATCAGAATTGCCTATACTTGGAAACTCAAAATTTCCTCAATCTCGGTATATCTTTAGTATAAGGAATGAAGACGGTCGCTCTTCCGAATCATCACTATTTCGGCCTTCAGTCTCTTCACAAATTTGGAGAACCATAAGATTGTTAATCTATAAGGTGAATTTCTGACTTAATATCTATGTCAATACACAAAATTACAGAATTTGGGCTAAAGAACAGTCTGTAGTTGTTTAAAAGCTGTCAGGCATTGATTCATATTTTTTAGAAGATGAGACCAGCCGAAAAGTAATTGTGCATTACGCTCGCTATCTCTGCACCATAACAGACTATTTGCTGCTGCAATTTAAGCCCGTGATCTCAATGATATGTTCACGTTCGATTTGCATTTAACTTCAGTCTTTGGAATGTTGAATTGTCGGTCTACGCCATGAGATAGCATACCTATAGATTTTTTCCTTTGGGACTACGCAAAAGGACAAAATTTAGGTGGATAAGTCGGCTAGGATTAAGGAATTATGGTTAACATTTGCAAGGAATAATTTTCTTAAGTAAATGGAGATATAAATGAATGGTTCTTTTGTACGATATCAAAGCGACGATAGAATTAGGTTTTCTTTTAAGCTTCTTTTTTTTATTTTTAACTACAATGTTGAAAATTTTAAAAATCGGAATAAGTTGAATTGCCGAATTTTTTTTTATTTCACTCACTTATTGTTATCTACGCGAATTTTAAGCTTATTTTGTAGATGTTCATTTATAATTAAAAAGACAATCGTTCTTTATACTTTTCGCACTGAATGCAATTGTGTTGTATGTAGTTAACAAATACCCTTTAATCGTTCTTTTTACATCTCCAATGTCTGCTGTATTTCGCACCTTTTTCTTTTTTACCGATTGTGAACCAAGAAAAAACCACTCAACATCTAAGGTATTTTTACGGTACTGTCGTATAACTAACACACAAATTGTATATCAAGAAGTCGTTTGTAATAAAGTCTGGCAAAATTTATAGATTTCAACACTTTGCTGCCACAATCTCAACATTTCTGTCCCATGATTCAGGTGCTTCAATGTAAAGGAAGGACAAGACATTCGGCGGCAAGTCGTAAAAAATGAATGCCGTTCGTTGTCTTTCCTTCAACAACCACTTTTATTGGTTAAATATGAAAATTTATGAGATTTATAGGATGCACACTTTAAAATGAACTTAATTTCATACTTAAATATATATTAAAACTTTTAAGGAAAAATTTGCGCTAAAGATAGCTTTTTCTTTTCTTTTCATTTCAGCCGAAAATGCCATAAGTGAGTATACAGTTTTATTTTGTAGTTTAAAGTAACGAAATTAATTGGCCAGTAAAATATATTTAAGCAAGAAATATTGCATTCAATTTGTTGGAAGCAAAACATCTGCCATATTTTGAAATTTTCGTGATTTTCGATCGGGTCAACCACAATTTTATTTGTACCAGTTTCGCATATGTTGTCTCAAATGTACAAGTAACGCGTCTAATATCTTAACCGCATTTTGCCCGAAGAAAAATTTCCTAGAATTGTATCACTTAAAATTCCTAACTTATGCCATATTCTTTCAGCATTTAATGAAATTTATTAAATATGCACTTATGATTAGATTATAAATTTCGAAATATACCGCAATTCCATTTTAACTTAATATTCTCTATTAAATATTTAATACGACATTTAAACATTTTACGGTTTTTGAATGTTTTTTTTTTTTTTTTTAATAAGAAGAAACCGCATAATACATCCCCAAACTAAATTCCATTCGTAGACAAATAAGTTTATTTTATGTCAGTTCTCTTGTGGGTTTGGCATTGGTCATGAATTAAAAAGCAGCAAATCTGTTTTCTCAAGTTCTTCAAATGGTTTTTTATGGTCAAAATAGATTTTTTTTCGCCAGACGCGGGAAATTGCACAGCTACTTCTTTTGGTTTGTAGTTATGGTCCAAAGAGTTTTATTTATTTTATTTTCTTATTCCTTCTTTTTTTTTTGGTTTAAGTTATATTCCGGTTGGTTTGTGGGTTGTCTCGAAATAAAATTAAATTCCTAACAACAACAAACATGAGAACAAAAATGTACGAGAAGTTGACTGGTTGTTAAGATTTCAAATGTTAAGCAGTGATATGTATGCTTAAACAGCGGTGAGAAATACATTTCCGAAACTGAACTGAATTTATAGTTTTGGTATTTGAGAAATATTTCAATGTCATATTTCAGACAAGAAATGTCGTTGTTTGTTCGCTCCCTTGGTTAGAAATAATTCTAAGAAAAGGTGGAAATGAATGGCGAATAGTTGATTTGCTTAGCATTAACCCATTGTAGGCATTTGTTTGTAGAAATTAAGCACTTAGGACGAAGTCGATATGAAGGAATCAATTTGTAGTGATATTCGACTATACCGCCAACATCATTTTGCAAAAGTCGCACCAGGAGGCTAATTTTGTAGCCTACACCACACCTCACTATGTCTCAAAGGCGGTCAAAAGTAAAAAACCGACATTTTAAGTTGAAATATTTGTGAGACGCATTTTTATTGCAGGCTTTCCGATGAAAAACTATGGTCAAAAATATTCCTAAATAAATTCTTTGTAACCAAGTAAAACTGTCCAAATTTTGAATACGTTTATTGTAAAAATTTTCAGTGATTATTCGAAAATTACAATACTTTACCAATGCCATTGACTTTGCGGTAGAGATATGTAAATTCTCCGTCATACCTTAATTGTATTTTAAGAACTGAGGTAAATAATTATGTAGAAAAAAATTCTTTTAAAACAGTTGTCTTTAGTGAGCTTAAAAAATAGACGTGTGGAACATTTTGGCGTCCTTCTTATCGCCACCGGTATTAAACAGGTCTGCTGGCAGGCCATTTGCAATCATGACAATGTTGTTTCTGCACTATGTTACTGTTATCCTGATCTCTTTTCGGTTTGGGTCTGGACAATTTCTTCCGTCGTCGGTAATTGGTGTGATTTTTTCACCTATGCTGCCATCCGGAACTAGCATCTTGTTGTAATGTTATGGCAACGCATTATTCGCATCTGTGTCCAGCTTTCCATCGCTGTCCTTCCAGCAGGAGACTACTGTTCTATTCGTTTTAATTTTGATATTTTGGTAGAATTTTTAGCCTTCACTTCTGTCCATGCATTTATCTATATCTTCACTCTTCCGCTCTTTCAACAACCGTTTCTTCCTCCTAAAAAATCGGTGTGCCTTCTTATATCGTTCTCTTAGCAGGAGTAGCATTTGGAGCCGTGGAGTTGTCATAAATGTAGCATCCTTTTCTTTACCAGGATTTATCTAAGCGAGAATTTTTGTACATCCAAGTATAGTTTTTGTGACAATTGCCGCAAATATGTATGCAGTATATCGCCATTGTGTTTCGGGAACGTCGAGATTAGCGAACGTTTTTTTATAATTGAGAGAGCTTGGTGGAGGAGACTGAGACTGTCTCTGGGATGAGTAGCTTAGCAACGTTACATTACGTACCGTTGCCGTACGAACCCTTGGAAGTACCGTTGGCTTATCTGGCTTATATGTCTTGTCAGGAACCACAAATATATTCTCTTGCATATCAGGTTGAAGACTGTAATGTCAGTGAACACAGGTAATGTCAGTGAACACATCCTATAATTACTAGATGGTTTCATCGGTAGTATAATATTAGGCACTGTTGTCTTTAATTTTTGGAATTAAAAAAGTACTGATTATATCTCTGCACCGAGCAACATTTATATTTTTCTCATTCTTGCATAAGTATAGCTTGATGATAACGTTAGTAAATAAAAACAGGGACCGTGAGTGATACGAAATCAAATTCTAAAATAATTTAGATATTTTCAATTTGTGGTATCTAAGTCAAAAATATACAAAATTGTCATTCTGATTCCGACAACTCTTCATAGGAGGTCGGGAAGATGTGAGTGACGACGCCCGCTGTTGTCTGTTGAGAAAGTAAAGAAAATTGCAACGGAGACTCGTCGAATCACAATTAAAGAAGTTGCTGAGGATGTCGGCATATTGGTTGACTCATGCCACGCAATCATTTCGGAAATTTCAGGCATGAAGCGTTTGGCAGCGAAGTTCGTTCCAAAAATGCTGAATTTTGACCAAAAACAACGTCGCATGAGCATCGCTCAGGAATTAATGAATGACGTCAATGATTAAAAGGGTTATAACTGGTGACGAATCATGGGTACTCGTATACGGTAATGACATCGAAACCAAAGCCCAATCATCCTAATGGAAGAGTTCAGGAGAGCCAAGACCAAAAAAACACGCCAAGTTCGATTAAATGTCAAGGTTTTGCGCTTTGATTACCATGGCATAGTGCATCAGGAGTTCTTACCATAAGGTCGTACGGTAAATAAGGAGTATTACGTTGAAGTTATACGTCGTTTACGTGAAGCAATACGAAAAAAAATGCCCGGAATTTTGAAAAACAAAAATCATGGCTTTTGCATCATGATAATGCACCTGCTTACTCATCTTTGCTTGTGGGAGATTATTTGGTGCCTCAGCCACAGTATTCACCATATTTGGCCTCCTGCGACTTTTTCCTGTTCCCACGATTGAAGAGACCTATGAAAAGACGACGTTTTGGGACAATTGAGGAGATAAAACCCGAATCGCTGAGAGAGCTCAAGGACATGGCAAAAAGTGCATAACAGAACTGTTTCGAGGACTGGCACAAATGTATTATATCTAAGGGGGACTACTTTGAAGGAGATAAAATAGAAGTTGATGAATAAATAAATATTTTTTGAGCAAAATAAAAATTCACCATTATTTTTTGAACACACCTCGTATGATGAGAGTCATTGCTTTGCTTTGAACATGAATTAGAAACAAATTTATAAAACTGAAGTTTCTTGAAGGTCCCTGCATAAAAAACACCAAACGATGCCATTTAAATCAGGAATTTGTACCTAGACTACTAAAGGTATCAAAATATTAAAAAACATAAATATTAATGTATGTTTATAATATCCAACAGGAGATGTGTTCAATAACTTTTTAAAATTCCCGTCCATGACAATGAAAATATTTGCATAATTTTGCTCCTAAATAAGACTTTTTTGCAGTCCGCAGATTACTCGTTGGCTCACAGAGCGTTAAGTCGTCTCATTGTCTTAATATTACATATATTTATAAAAATATAGAGAATACTTTTCCTACCTCAAATACTCGTTGTGTCTTAACTGCCTTAAAATACATTTCCTTTCAGTTTGTCGGCCAAAAACCAACAAGAGACAAACCACAAAAAAGTAACGTGTAGCGAAATAAAATTGAAATACATTGCGGTCGGATGGGGACTGACATTGTTGTTGGCATTGTTACTTTTGTTGTGGGTAAACTTTTTAACAAACGCTTTGGGGGTATGGGCGATTAAGATAAAATTTTTTTACCTGAATTAAATTAAGTAACAAAACACGAAACTTTAGTCGTCGCAGCCGTTTTTTTTTTTTTTTTGAGATAGTGGTTCTAGAATGGCTCCCATATTTTGTTGTTGTTTTTGTTTTAAGGCTTGCTGCATTGCGTTTTCTTGGGGGGTTTTCGTGAATACAACATACATATATTTAATTTTTTATGCTTTATGTAGATTTCTAGTGTTGTTGTTTTTGCTATCACAAAACAAAATGACGTGTTTCAAACTCAAAATCTACCAAACCAAAAAAAAAACCCTAAATAAATTGTTGGAAAGAGAGCTGCACAAAGGAAACACGCTACATTTTTTTTCACCTACTTAGCTGGTTGTACTTCCTATGGAGGTTATTATTATTGGTGGTTGATTCGGTTTGATTGCTGTTGTTAAATTTACTATTTGGCTTAACACGAAACAAACATAGTTGAGAGATGGAAGACAAGAAACAAAACCATACGCCAAGAATGACCATTCAAGAAGTTCTACTATGACTGAGGAAATAATTATGTGATCGAAATGTGATGAACGACAAAATGGAATATGAAACCATCATGGTATATGGATGGATGTCTTCCTCTGTGTCTGCAGCGTACTCATCGCAGGTATTAAACTGTTATTATTTTCTTTCTCAATTCTATAGATAAGCCTGGCAAATACACAACTTTAAATGATTCTATCGCAGGTGGAGTTTGAGCTTTTTTATTCGTTTCTTCAAAGCTAATTTTTTTTACAAGATTTGATCTTTCACTTTAACTCTTAACATCGAAAAAGATCAGAAAGCACGATTTTCCAATACTTGAATTTGGCTTAGGTGTGTACAGTTGACGGTTTAGATTATATATATATATATATATATACATATATATAGGTATATATATATATGTATTATATTATTATAAGGTGTTAATCATTTTTCGGTTTCAAAAGTAAATTTAAATAAAACACACCCTAAAGTTATAATTTTGATGAAACTTTTCATTATAATGCTTGGACCTCGCCATTATGTACGAAATATATTGTCATTTAAAAGATCGCCACTGGATTAGTTGCAGCAGTGGATCCCTTTAATGTAGTTTTCGACCACTTTCGGGCAGTATCTCAGCGATAACTTAACGAATGCAGGTTTTCATTTACTCCAACGCTTGGTGATTATGAGCGTAAACCGTAATTTGACGTATCCCCCACAAAAATAGTCTAACGGCATCAAATCGCATGATCTTGGTAGCCAATTGACGTCGCCAAAACTTGAAATTACGCTCTCTGTAAACGTCTCTTGCAATAAAGCCAAAATCGGTCGTCTTGTGTGGCTCGTTGCACCGTCTTGTTGAAATCACCTATCGTCCACTTCGTAATCTTCAATTGCAGACCAAAAAAATCAGTTATCATACGGCCATAGCGTTCTGAATTGATGGTAGCGGTCTCTCCAGCGTCATTTTCGAAAAACACGGCCCAATGATAACTTCATACCATAATACATACCAAAAAGTCACTTTTTTCGGATAGAATAGCTTTTCCGCAATCACTTCTAGGTTCTCCAAGTCCCATATGCGACATGTTTGCTTGTAGACATGGTCACCAAGTGAGAAATGAGCTTTATCGTTGGGGAACATTTTGTTGGAGAAATCGGTATTGAAAACCTGTTGCTGTAGCAAACAATCAGTATATCTACTGCGTTGTCAATGGCCATCCGGCTTTAATTGTGGCGTGAGCTGGCCTCTATATGAATGGAGGTGCAAATAAAAATGCAAAATGCACCATAAAGAGCCGTAAAATGGGTCCAATAGTTGTGAACGCCGTGGAACTGACAAATGCGAATTATCCGCTATACTTTTACTACTAGAAGCGATATTTTTGCAGTGCGTACATTGCGGTGATGCACAGGCCTGACCTCATCTGTAACGCTTCCAGTCTCTTCAAATTTCTGAATAATCTTGTCAATCCCTTGCACAGTAAATCGATTATGACGAACATAATCACCCCATAATGCGCAAAAAGTGCCCACTTTTGAGTCACCACTTTGGTAGTAAGTTTTAACTATTTTTGCGCATTATTCGGTTGTTAAGCGATCCATATTTGTAATTGCAAACCTTTAACTAAATAAATAACATTTCAGATGACAGATATTTAAAAGCTGACAGGCGGTTTCCAGGTTGCCAGGTTGGCGGTTTCGGAACCACTAAATGGATAACTCGTGATGTACTTTCGGGTTCCTATTGAGGTTTGAATAAAAGTTGAAGTTATGAATAAAATTGGATGTTTTCTATATATTTGAAAGGTTTATTTTTGACATACTTTAGACAAACTTCGTTGGTAATCTTCAGGCAATATTTGTTTTGAAAAGCCTCTAAAGCCTCCTGTCTCTCTAAAGCACCTTCCCTTTGGTACCAATCATGTAGTGACAGGAAGCTTTAAAGACTTGTCGAAAAGTGGTAAAAAAATAAACATTTTAAAAATGTGAAATGTAAAAAATTTTTCTTTATGACCTCAAGCCGAATAGTATATTTGTGAAAGTATATTTGTGAATTAGTATACCTTAATAATTTGGAATGACATATTAATATGCCCATCAAATTTGGAATTAACACTCCAAACCCATCGAAAAACTGTATAATGGTCTATGGGTAAAAATTGTTGTAGTCTGCGGAACATTGCAGCACAGTTTAGAAAATTGCAATTCACTGTTTTTTGAAAATTGTCAATTTTATTGTGAAATTTGTAATACTTTCGTTTAACGCTATCTTTCTTACCACAAATCCTTCTTTCCGACCAGGTGTGACAAGTATTTTATGATGAGATTCACTTTAACTCTTTTCTATACAACTCTTAGGTATGGAGCCGTCAGTAAATGAGTACACAAGACCGAATACCGACAAACCAGACAAGTTGTATATCGTTTCCTTTAAAAACTGTAGATTTTAATACCTGGTTTGTCCGATATTTTTCAATAACCACTAACATAATTAGATCGATACCATTATAAAGTGTGTTAACTGGCGTGAGTCCTACCATATTTATTAATTCCAACCGCATATTGCTTTTATTTAACAAAGGAAGGTTTAGGATAATATTGAAAATATTAATTATTCTACAAAACAGGTTTGTCGTTTTGTGGCCCAAGTGTTTTTATGATGGACCAATTTAGCCGCTTGTGGTACTTGCAGTCCAAAATGTTTTACACGATATACCGGCTCAACATCTGTCAAGTGGGAAGCAAAAAACTAAATATTTTCACACACGATATGTCGACTTATTTTATATAGGGTGATTTTTTAAGATTTAAGTTTTTCAGGTTGGCAGCACTAGTTGGTAATGGCGTCCAAACGTAATCTGTCAAAGTGAAAAGTGTACAGTATGCTCTGTCATTTCATCATGGAAAGACTAACAAACGAGCAACGATTGCAAATCGTTGAAATTTATTATCAAAATGCGTGCTCTGTGACAAGTGTGCGTCGTTTGATACGGCCATTTTATGGTCGTCATAATCGACCTGCTAAATCAACAATTCGTGCTGTTATCTCCAAATTTCCCACGAAATTTACTTTGTTGGACACCATCGACTTACATGCGTAGAGTGCTTACGAAGAAAATATTGCAGCCGTAGCGACCGGTGTTAATGACGATCGTGAAATGTCAATTTGTCGCCGTTCTCAGCGATTGGGCATGTGTTACTCAACCACAAGGATTTTTTTGCCCCAATTAGCTGAGTTGAACTTGGTTGACATGTGGTTTCATCAGGACGGTGCAACATGCCGCACTACTCATGAAACAATGGATATGTTGAAGGACGAATTTGGTGAGCAGCTTATCTCTCGATTTGGCCCTGTGAATTGGTTCCCCAAGATCTTGCGATTTAATGCATCTTGATTATTTCTTGTGGGGTTATGTCAAGTCGTTAGCCTATGTGGAAAAGCCGAATACTGTTGAAGCCTTACAGGATAACATAACACGCGTTATTCGTTGAATACAGGCCGAAATGCTCGAAAAAGTGATGAAAAATTGGACCTTTCGAATGGACGTTTTGAGACAGAGCCGCGGACAACATTTACATGAAATTATCTTTAGAAATTAATTGCAAAGACCAGTTTATCGATTCCAATAAAAAAATTTAATATATGATGCAATTTGATTGTTTTTTTTTTCGATTAAAACTAAAACTACGATTAAAAAATCTCCCTATATTTTCCTGTGAAAAATCGAATTTTGTACAATTTTCTGATAACCAAACCACCAACTACTGGGGATTAAATAATTTGTATAAATAAAAGTGATTGTCTGTCAACTGTATATTGATTTTAATCAGAGAACAGATGACAAAGATGTTAGAAATAACCTGAATAAGCAAAGGGTGGACCTAGCTCTCGTATGAGTGGGGTTTTATTTTTTTGTCTTCTACTAGACAAATTTACGACCACCGCAGTTCTTAGTGTGAGGGACAATGCACCGATCGCGAGAAGTTATTGGTTGTGTGGGGAACGATTTCTCCTTTCAAATACTAATATATGTACTTTATCCATTTTCAAGTGAAAATTCATACTTCAAAAAATTTCAAAAATTACGTTTTTGATTAGAGAGATCACTTAAAAATACTTATGTTTGGATGAATATTTGCAGTACCATTATTTAAAAAAACATAGATGGTGATTGTTTCTACATATATATTTTTTAGTATTTTTAATAACCATCTGCACAGTTAGGCTGGCTACCTTAAAAGGTTTCTGAGTTATTTTAGTCTCTTCTAGTGTGTACGCACTATTAAATTATAATGCTTTAAATTGACAAATAAATGGCAGAGTTTTAAAAAAATCTTGATACTAGAACGGAACTCAGTTGTTTTATGTGTTTGTGCCCTTTGGACATAAGCACTTATGTGTCGAGGAGTCAATCGTCTTTTATATTATAAATTGAATGTCATACAAGCGTGTGAGTTCAGTCTACTAGGAAAGAACTTATCCATATAAGGACTGAACACTGCTTTCCGTTCATCAATTAAAAATTTGTATATGACCAAAATTGATAAATACAATAAAAGGTTGGTTATCCCAATTAGTTTGCTTTTTAAGGCTTTGTGTTTATTATTAAAGCCCCAAAAAATATTAGGTGTGCAACTAAGTTTATCAATAGATGGCTCCAGCTGTAAGTTCCAGTCGATTCTGCCATAACCTAAACGTCACGAGTCAAGCTTAGGCATATGGTAAACATACCGCCTCGACACAATAGTGATTTTCTTTTAACGTCACATTCTTCTGGTTGTGTGAATATGTATGATTTTGTGCCAAATAATTGTCATATGCGGGAAGTATGGATTTTCTTCTTTCAATCGAATAAAACGGCAACTAAAGCTCATTGAGAGCTTCAAAACGTTTACGGAGATGCTGCTTCAAGTGAAACAACGTGTCAAGATTGGTTCCGCTGCTTTAAAAGCTGTGATTTTGTTGTTGACAACCATTCGCGTTAAGTAGACGAAAACCCTTCGAAGACACTGAATTAACAGCATTGCTCGATGGGGTTCCGTGTCAAAGGTAGAGCTTGCTTCAGTATTAGGAGCTATCCGCCAAGCCTTTTCCAAGCGATTGCATGCGTTGGTAATAGCGCGAAAGCAAGGGACTTGGCTTCCTTATGAATTAAAGTCAAGGGACGTTGAGCGTCGATTTTTCGCCCGTGTCGAGATTGATTCCGCTGTTTTAAAGCCGCTGATTTTGGTGTTGACAACCGTTCGCGTAAAGTAGACGAAAAACCTTCGAAGACACTGAATTAACAGCATTGCTCGATGGGGTTCCGTATCAAAGGTAGAGCTTGCAAGCAAGCAGGTAGAGCTTGCTTCAGTATTAGGAACTACCCGCAAAGCCTTTTCCAAGCGATTGCATGCGTTGCGAAAGCAAGGGACTTGGGTTCCTTATGAATTAAAGCCAAGGGAGGTTGAGCGTCGTTTTTTCGCCCGTGATGAAAAATGGATGCAGTACAGCAATCTAAAGTAAAGAAAGTCATGGGGGTTGACCGGTCATACTTCTACGTCGTCACCTCGGCCGAATATTCACACTGCGAAGGTTATGGTCTGTATTTGGTAGGACCAGGTTGGTGTTATTTATTACGAACTGTTGAAACCAAGCGAAATCCATATTAGGCATCGCTATCGACTTCAGTTAATGCGATTGAGAGGAGCCCTGCGCGAGAAACGCCCACAATACGCTGAGAGGCACGAACAATTGATCTTTTAGCATGACAACGTTCGGCCTCAAATGGTCAAGCCCCTTATAACCTCCCTGGAAACGCTGAAATGGGAAGTCTTACCCCATCCACCATATTCTCCAGATACTGCACCACCCGATTATCACTTGTTCCGTTCGATAACACATGTTCTGGCTGACCAGCAGTTCCACTCATATGACGTCATCGAGGAATGGCTAAATTCGTGGACAGTCTCAAAAGATGGACAGTTTTACTGCACTTTATAAAAACTGCTGCATTTTTATAAAAAAAAAAAAAAACTTAAAATCTACAAATTTTCATAACAAAGTGGGCAAAATGGATACGCTATGCATGAGAAGAAGTCATTTTTGACTTGACAATTTGTTTGGCTTCGAATCGATATATCGTTCGCGATAATGTTGCTGCACTATGAATAAAGTAGAATAGAAATTTTTCAGAATTTTTTCAAATATTTTTAACATGGAGCAAAAATAACTATTATTGACGCATATAAGAAGGAGACATGCCAAAGAGAGTTTAAATGAATCAAAACATTGTTTATCACCATACGCATCTAATTTCGTAATAAACTTTTTTCCCTTGATAAAACATAAAACATCTTGAAAAAACATTTTACTTCCAGTTTCTTTTCTAGTCATTAAGGTATGATCTTTTGGGAAGAAAATAAGCCCTTGCTAATAACAATTGCACCAAACATTTACATTTAATAATAAAATACAGAAAATCAATTTCTTCCCCCAATTTAATAATTTAATAATTTAATAATTTACACCGAACGAGGATTTAGGCCGGGCGACACTCTATCGTGCGACCTCTTCAGCATACTGTTGGAGATGATTATGAGGAAAGCTGCAGTTAACACGACTGGTACCATCTTTAATAAAAGCCATATGTTACTCGCATATGCAGATGACATAGACATTATTGGACGAAAACTGCGAGATGTTACTGCAGCTTTCTCAAGCATTGAAAAGAAAGCAGCAAAAATGGGTTTGGTTTTAAACGGAGGACAAAACAAAGTTATTGGTTTCAACGAACAAAGAGTCTGCTCGTTTGAGACGCTGTATGAACGTTGACAGCTATAATTTTAAGGTGGTGGAAGGATTCATCTACCTCGGTTCCGCTGTAAACAACACGAATGATGTCAGCATGGAGATAAAGAGGAGAGTATTGCTTGCTAACAAATGTTACTACGGGCTAACCAAGCGATTCAATGATAAAGCCCTCTCTCGACAAGCAAAAATCTGACTGTACCAGACGTTGGTTCTACCGGTCTTCTAATATGGCGCAGAATCCTGGGTTATGACGCAAGCGGATGAATCAGTACTGGCAGTTTTCGAGAGGAAAATAATGCGGAAAATATATGGACCCATCATCGCTATACGCCGACATCGACGTGGTCAAACGCATTAATATACAGCGATTGCGTTGACTGGGTCATGTTGTGCGGATGGACCCAACAGAAGAAGGCGACCTAAACTCCGTTGGAAGGACCAGGTTTTTGAAATACTATCGAAGCTTGGTGTGACGAATAGGAGCATAAGCGCAGAAGATGGAAACGCTTGGAATTATTTTCTACGGGCGGCGTATAATAGACAAGGCTGTCTATTCCAGTCGCCACATAAGAAGACGAAGAAGTGTTATTCGTTCACTAGAAGTATTCGTCAGATACTTCAAGGTGACTTTCGCTCAAAAAATAAGTGGTTGTATCGTGTTAAGTGAGACCTGTCTGTAGCAATACAAACATATTCATCATATATTACATTCGCATGAGCAGTTCCTGAAAAAAAGAACATGTTTCTTTGTTTGATCTATGCTTGCATGATATGAATGGTGTCTTTTTTAATATCTTGCTCACTCACTGTTCACTTCAGCCGTATTCACATGCAAGTCTACCGGTATAAACATACATAAATATGTATTTATGTACATATGTACTGCTATTCATTCGTACATTTGTACACACGTTTTTCATAATGGCCGATTGAATGAATGCCAAGCAACAGCCAACAACTTCGCTTCATCCAGGTGAGTTTTTGTCAGCTGTGTGTGTGTGTTAGGTGATGTCTTTGTTGTTTTTGTTTATGTTTCCT
>JAHXMU010000483.1:266942-344105 GCA_019455685.1 Philornis downsi
GTTAGTTTTTGGTATATACCCATCTACATATGTTGGTTATGTTTATTTTTCACGTATTTTTTGATTTCAAGCAACTGTTGTCTACACCCTCTGTAGTGAATGTAATGTAGTTTTTTAGTACAGGACATGCATGTTTTGTTTGAAAAAAGTTAGTATGTAGACATTTTCAGGACATGACCTCGCTTGAACTTTACCGGGATAGGATAATTATTGTATTTTCCTGCGTTTGTCCATTATAAATGTAAAAGACAAATCCAAGACCTTTTATTAGTAAGCCAAGATCTGTCACTGTGATTAGGTTATCTCTAACAATGTAATTGCATTCTTTTATTTAAATTATAACGAAGTAATATTGATTGTTTCACTCATTGTAAGATAACGTATAGAAAAATCAATTATATTGCCACAGCAGATTAATTATTAAAATTATTAATTATTATTTGTTTTTGCTGACATCAAAAGTGGGTAAAAATTTTGTGTATTCGCCTATCTAGTATGAATCGTTCTGACATAATCGTTTTTTTACAATTGCAGGGGAGGCTAGGATAGAGATTTTTAACGAATTAAATAAATTTATTCCACCGGACTGACTTTTTTGCATTCCACCGCTGTGTTTTACGTCCTACTAAAGGGTGTGGCATAAAATTTCTGCAACCATTTTGTCGTTAGTCAACTGTCATGAATACTAAGAAAAACACTTGCTTAGTCTAGTTTTTGTAAAACATTACACAGGAAGTCTTTAAATTCACCTAAGATATCTTCTAAAAATAGACTTCCCAATTTGAAATATGTTGATACTGCTTTTTGTTTGGGTTCAATTCCGCAATTACTTTGGTATCGATTTTTAGAAATCGTTGTAGTTTTTAGACAAAAAATATAACTTTGTAATTTTTGATACTATTATGATTCACTTTTTGACCGAAATATACTAGTATATTCGTAAATGCCAGCTAACAATGGCCTTTGCCATTAAATCACTTGCTGAGTTCGTAAAACAAATGTAGTTGAGCAATAATCTTATCATATTTATTTTACTGATAAACGGGAACAAAATCATCCAGCACTCCAAAGATGAAGTTATCGCTGTTCACGCATCGATCAAAATGAGTAGACTCTTTGTTACGAAACAAAATATTTCAATTGTGATCTAAACTCAGTTTTGCCAAATCCTTTTCAATATTAGGGATGACTGCAGTAACATCTCGCAGTTTTCGCCCAACAATATTTTTGTTATAGGCTGATGCTTTATTTTGTATTCACCACGTATGATAAATTTGTGTTTTAGTTTGTAACAACTGGAAATACTTATGTGAGACTCCATAAAGTATGTATATATATATAAATATTCTTGTTCGTAGTAATCTATTTCGACGTAAGTAGGCCCGTCTACCTGCGTGCCTATTAAAAGCTTGGTAGATGACGAACCGCTCAGGTTAGGGGTTGAAATTTAACATAAGAATATACCACAGTCATTGACATATTTATTTCAATAAATCGCTAAAATCGACATGGTACAAAAAAAAATTCCATATAGGGGAAAGAATTGAATTTTTAAACATTTTTTTTTAATTCAGTGGCATTAAAATCATCGGTGGCATTGAATACGCCTTTATTGTGAGCATGGTCAAGGAGCACCACTTCAAAGCATGAATTTCAGACACTTCTACATACGAGTATATCCTTATTAGTCGATACATCATTCTCTGCTCTTTAGACCAATTATGCCAAAAATGTGCGAAGTGCTCACTACAATCTCGATAAATATGTTGACAGCCAATCTTTATCATGCAACAACCTTGTCACTTACATTCATATCAATCGCTTTTGGGAGTTGATGCGTCTTCATTATCGGCAGCCAGTTAATAGCATGTAGGCTGAATTTTCGCAGTTTTGGACCAAGACTGCTTCGCCTTTTTATTTTGCCATTAATATTCTCCATTGTTCTTGCGAGACTCTCGTAAACTCGTAAAAAATAATTTTCGTTGAAATTTGGCTGGAAACTGTATATATTACATAGCTTAAAATTCCAAACCGTCGGACAGTGTCTGAGTCTCTTGCCTGCTTGTCGTGGACGAAGAAACAAAAATCCTTTAGGTCTCATAAGTGGGATATTGCTAACATTTCATTTTTAACCTCACTGAATGGAACCTAATCCTTAACGATTTCTAATGTCGGATAGACATACCTTTGTTTGATCTATCGTCGACATAAAGCTACGCGTTGCTCCGAACAATTTTCTTCTTAATGATATATGAAATGATTTACATATAAAAAAAAAAATTAAACAGATTTCAGTAGAATTAAAGTCTAAAGAATTGAAATAAATGACAAAAATTATAATTTGTCACTTAAAATGTTAGTTATATTTTTTTGATCTGTAGGTCATTACATTCTTCTTTAATAATGTTGCCAGTAACATTTGCTTATCCTCCCGAATATATTTTGAAAGACTTGTCGCTTGATGGCCAGATGAAAACAACAACCAAAGAGTTATTTGTGATTTTTTTGTGATTTTCATTGGGGTTTTTTTTTTTTTTTTAATAATTTGTAATACCACGCGGCATGGAGTACTCTCTCCAGCTCTATTAGAAGTCTGCAATAATATGTAATTTTGTCGATTGGGCGATCCGTTTTTGAGATCTGGTTTTTTTATTTCATAATATTTGCTCATTTTCCTTTTTTGGCAATGTCGTTATTCTTTATATATAATTTACCTGCATATTAAGCTTTGTTTCACTAAATATATAACCATTATAAAATTTTTTGGAATGGAATATACGAGTATATGGTTTTGCTGTATTTTCTAAAGCGAAAGACAAACTCATAAATGAACTTTACTCTACCAATAGAGACATCAAGTTGCCACTGGTCAAACGAAAATGCATTTCCTCCAAATGGATTGGATAAGGGACGCAATTTCTTAACTTGGCGATGAACGTCATCTCGGATATATAATCGAGGTATTGTCATAAACATTTGTATGGAAAACACTAAATAACACTCAAAAAGTATCCATTTAGTGGATTAAAAACTGCCGATCAGGCAAGGCTGTCATCTATTAAATGCCTGCCATCTGAAGTGTTATTTATTTCGTGAATATAAATATATATATTTACGAATATGGATCTTTTAACAACCGAAGAACGCGTAAAAGTAGTTAATACCAACTACAAAAGCAGTGGTTCAAGCATGGGCTTTCAATCAAACAAAGTTTTCTTCAGCAATAAAGCTCACTTCTGAATCGGTGGTTACGTCAACAAGCGAAATTGTCACATGTGAGGCTCGGGGAACCTAGAAATGTGATTGTAGAAAATGACGCTGGATTAACCTGGAGAGAAGATCCACAGTTGCAACATATCCAAAAATGGTCATTTAAATAACATTGTATTCCGTGCATGATGGCAAGGTCCAGCATTATAATAAAATAAAAGCTTCATGGAAATCATAGCTTTGTGTAAGTTTTATTTAACTTTACTTTTTAAACCGCAAAATGGATAAGCCTATGCTATCGCACCACTCTAATTGATGACCAAATTTGATGACTAACCATAATCAAGTACTGCACCGAACAATATGGAAGCTAGGATTTCTATATGTGTGCATGAAAATGAAATCAAAATCTTTACATTTGAAGATACAGATTTAGATGTTTACGGATTTGTAAATAGAGCTATACACAAAGGCTTTTCGGATAAGCATCGAAATAATTTAGATTTTCAGATGTGTGACAACGAGTTGCTGAGTTTCTTCTTTCACCCTGACTGTCGTCCAATTCTAGAATCAATACATGATACTTCTATAGAAAATAACGAAATGTGGAGCTCAATCAGGTGAACTTTATAGACTCTTATGCGGAACAAAATGCTTTCTTCTTATATTAAATAAAAAAATAAATAAATAAATAATAAATAATAAATATTATTACATATTATGTAAATCCAAAATCATTGCCCTGAATTCGGATTTGTAAAGAGAGTTATCCACAAAAGCTTTTCAAGTAATTTCATGTTGAGTATAGACAATATGAACGTTTTCAGGCTTAAGAAATGCAGCAATGTTAAAATAAGTTTATGGTATGTGGTCTGTATGGTATGTTAGATGAAATCCTAATAAATTCGTCCATCATATCAATTCTTTCATTACTGGAGGAAGTCAAAAATGATTTTGTACTTCTGATCGAAATACAACGAAAGACCTGCATTATTTACAATTTTTGAATTTCTGTTAATAAATTTGAAATCATCGACCTCAAATATTCTACAATAATAGTTTTTGCGTCAATTTGAGCTTATAATAATAACAAGAGCGATCAAATCTTCCCCTGCGTGATTTTATAAAGCCAGCGAATAGAAAGAAAACAAACGAGAATGAGTTGGGTGGCAGTATTGCCATAAAATATTAATGTGTAGCAATGTTTATAAAGGGTGTTCCAACAAGAACGCAAGATTTAAATTTGGCGCCATTCGAAGTAACATTGTTTGACATTTGAACAATTGTTATTGTTTGCTAGTAGAAGGTACGAGGTTAGTAAAAACGGAGCGCTACACGAATGAACAACGCATTCTCATTGTGAAATTGTTTTACCAAAATGGTGAAAGTTTTGCGGCTACAATTCGCAAATTGCGATCAATTTGGGGACACAATAACGCTCCAAAAGAGTCAACTGTAAAGAGATTAATGGATAAATTTGCCAAAACTGGGTCTGTTAGTGATGTAAAGACAACAACACGTCTTCGACCAGGTCGATCGACCGAAAATGTCGCAGCTGTACGTGATGATGTCGCTCAAACTCTATCTACCACAATTCATCACCGACCTCAGCAAATTGGTGTCTCCAAATTCACTACGCAGCGAATTTTGACGAAAGATTTGCATCTTCATGCATACAAAGCTCAACTGACTCAGGAACTGAACCCAGCTGACCATGAACAGCGAAGGGAGTTCGTTAATTGGGTATTGAAGAGATAACATGAAAATGTTGATTTTGCCGATAAAATCATCTTCAGTGACGGGGCTCATTTCTATCTTGATGGCTTCGTCAACAGGCAGAATTGTCGCATTTGGGTTAAGGAAAATCCTCGAGTGATTCACGAGAAGCAAATGCATTTTCAACGCGCCACTGTGTGGTGTGGTTTCTGGGCTAGAGGAATCATTGGACCTTTTTTTTATGAAAATGAGGCATGTCAAGCGCAAACAGTCAACGGTGTTCGGTATCGTGAAATGATAACCAGTTTTTTCGTACCTAGAATTGAAGAAATGAATGCGGAAGGCATGTGGTTTCAACAAGACGGCGCCACATGTCATACAGCCAGAGAAACAATTCAATTGCTGCATCAGTCACTTAAATCTTACCTTCTTGTTGGGATACCCTTTATATTTTCTAACACTAAAACGCAAATGATTTTTATGTAATGTCGAAGCTTACATTTTGTTCGCACAAGTAACTATATCAGGAAAAAGAAGCCTATTTAAAATTCTGTAAAATTCTGCTCCGGCAATGCTAAAAGTTCTTATTTTCTACCTACTCGCCGGAACCACAATGGAGGAGAAATTTGCTAGCAACATGAGAGAATGGTTTCCTCTTGTTCATAGATATAAGCACTTTGATCTTTGTCTTAGTTTTAATCCTGTATATATCCGTGTGTTGGTTTTCCTTAGTATTTTAATTACATCTCTTTTACATGGCATATGTATTCCTTAAATTCGAGAAATTCTTCGTTAGCAAATAGTTGTCATTGAGCAATATGGCACAGAGTGATGCGTTCCTCAGTAGCCCATTATAAAGCCGTATTTCCCCTTCAAACCGACGGTAACTGCAACCCGACGTTCGAAATGAAAACATTTAAAATGCAATTAATCACAAACAGCACAAGTGTTATTGTCTGCTTTTGGAAGTTAAATATAGAATATTTGCTGCACAACAAAAAGCCGACAAAACTCCAAAACTCTCCCCATTCTATGCACATCTTTTACTCTTGATAAGTGCGATACGGCGACAGAAGCTAAATTACAAGAACTGTCACCACAATCTCGATCCGTTCGTTCGTCTGTCCGTCGGTCCTTCTCCCTCTGCTTTGCTAGCAGCTTATCCTCAAGCTTCTTATTCCACTGTTTTTGATGCATTTTAATTTGTATCCTTTTGTTTTTAATTGCAAACAAATGAAGATTCCCCCGGTTAAGCTAATTTAACTGAAATTAAAATAACACTCACAAAAAGTTGAAACAAAAAAAAACAAGCCAATCAGCATAAACAATTAGATGGCTGTGGTATGTACTCGTACTTTGTATATTGTGCGCTTTTGTGGCTTTAGCCACTTTTAAACCTTGAAATATGTCGAAAACACCACACCAACAGATTTTAATCGCTTTCGATATGGCGATTAAAGTATTTTAATGTATGAATACGATTAAATAGAACGCGAAATAGGAGAGTGAGAATGTGCTTGTGAGTTTTTGTCTACACAAAGGTTTCGTTTTAACAGTGTGTTAAGTACGTACAACACGGCAAAATATGTTGCATACCACGTGAAGTACCCAACCATTCAGTTAAGGGCACCCACCCCAACATTGTTTGGTAAGCAATCGTGTGAGTCCTCGCTCGCGTAAAAACGTGCGCGTCGTCCCGCTGAAAACGGAAAAGGAAGAAGGCGTGCCAAGATTGTAACAATGTGTTGTTTATATATATATGTGTGTGTGTGTGTCTGCGTTTGTGTTGAAGTGTGTTGCTAGACTTTTTTGTTATCAGATAATTCAAATACACACATACTCACATAACTCTCACAGAAACACACTCGTTTTTGAAAAGTATAACAACACCGGTCTGCTGCCACCACCCACAGGATGCACGCAGGATGTTCAAAGTTTGTTGTTCTACATTTTATTTTCACACACTCGCACATAAATAACAATTTTTTATGGGCTTTCCTCAACTTTTTGAGCTTTAAAAAGGCGAAAATTATTACCTTAGGAGGAGTGATATTCTTAAATATTATAACGATTTTCCATTTAAATGTTAAAAATACAAATTGTAATTTCATTTAGTTTTATTTAGTGGTCTAGACTTGCTGGTGGTCCACTATCATGGAAACAATTGCAGTAATTTTTCTAAAAAAGTTTTTTACGAAAATTCTTCTATTTCCAAATTGATTGTCATTATTAATAGAACCATGCGCAAAACCATACTGCTGTCTGGCGGAGAACAGTATCACTGCGTGGAAATGGTGTTTCCCTTATCAATATGTCACGAACATGGTCTTTGTATAAATTCGATTCGCAATGGGCAGCCTACATTATATTTATATTTTCATCTTCCCCCATTTACAGTCCTTGTTTCTCCATATCTGGTGAAATTTACTTGCCTCACCTCCACTTCGGAAGTTTGATTCTTTATACTCTCGCTTTCCCAAAACCATCGTCTTTTATACTTTCTAAAACATCATGGGGAGATTATTAATTTTGTCATTCTGTCTATGGAAATAAATTATATAAATTCTTAAACTCTGAAATCCGACCCAACGCGTTAACGCTCGATAGAACTCTAGGCTCTTATGCTGGGAGATTGAAATTTTTACACGAAAATTTCATATAATCAAAGGCAGGTTAACTTCAAAATTGGGCAAAATCAGTTCAGTGGGAGAATACTTACCCATGCCACAACTGCATTTACATTTACTAAAAAATTTTTTTGAATTTGTCGAAGAATTTTACTTTTATTTGTTTTATCATTTATGTACTTTTGCTATATTATTTGATTTACTGACTGAACACAATATTCCTTAGTACTTGACAAGAACAGAAAACAATCATTCATATACTTTTTTAAGAGATCATTAAAATTGTGGGCATGATTATTGCAAGACTCGCTTAAAAATCGAAAGAATCTTTAGGAAATAGCGCCCTTACGGGAATGGTTCCAAAACTAGCCGACAGAGAAGATACAAAAAAGTTGGGAAAGATGTTCTTAATTTTTCAACATAACCTCTTATTAGCTCGATACACTATTTTTCGGCGTAGTTTCTATACCCTGTTTATAGTAAGAACTGTCAAACTCCTTAAAATAGCCATCAACTGCAAACTTTACCTCTTCATTGTTGGCAAATCTTTTACCACCGAATCAATTTTTTAAGTTTAGAAATGGCAAATAGTCCGAGGGAGCTAAATCTGGCGAATAAGATACGCGATGAAGCAATTCAAACTTTTAATTAATCAATTTTGTCGAACGAAATAGTGGTTGTGAGAACAGGAGCATTGTCTTGATGAAACAACACTTTCTTTTTCGTCATAATTTCATCACCTAAATGCCGTAATAAATTAGCATAATATTAGCCGTTGAAGGTTTTTCCTTTCCGAAGATAATCAATAAAAATAATTCCATGCACAGCCCAAAAAAAAAAAACAAACAAACACCATGTCCTGGTCTGCAGATGGAACCGTCTTCGGCTTCTTTGAACACAATTCTCCCATTCCAGTCCACTGCTTTAACTGTGCCTTTGTCTCAGATGTGAAGTGGTGGACTTTATTGTGATGAAACGTCGCCAACACTATACTGAAGCATCTTTACAACGCTATTTTTGCTCTATTGAAAGCAAGTGCTGCTCCCATCTTGCGCACAGCTTTCTCATCTTCAACTCTTCGGTCAATATACGATGCATGGCACTTTTTTAAATGTCTATCATTTCAGCTAGCTCATGCATTTTTATCCGATGATCATCCAATACCGTTTTGTGGATTTTCTTAACCATGTCTGGAGTGAACACCTCAATTGGTCGACCACTACGGCATCGTCGTGGCAGATCGTACAGCCTCGTTTAAACTCTGCTACCCAATATTTTACAATTGTAAGTGAAAGAGCAGACTTCCCCAGAGTAGAATCTAGGTCGGTTTTAATATTGGTTGGATTGAGACCTTTCAAATGGAAATATTGAATTACGTAATGGTGAGCAATTCTTTCCATGTTTACAAATTCACTGAGATCGTTTACTTTTGACGGATCATATAAAAATACTAAACAACGTGGCGCCTTGGAAGTTAAAACATATGTTTTATAACATACGTTCGCCACTTAATAATATTTTTTTCACTCTACTGGCACCATTCATACGTCAGTTCCGCTAATTTTGGTATCGCCCTCGTATGCCTATACGAATAAAGCTTATACCGCTCGATGAATTAGTACTAACACTGTATGTAACAAAACAAAAACTCGGATTTCATCCACATCTCTAAAAAAGGAATTTTTAAAGAATTTTCTTTAAAATTATAAACTGTAATTTGTACTAGACAAGAGATAGAGCTTTATCCGCTCATATATTTTTTTAAGTACCGGCCTAAATGTGAAAAATATTAAAAAAAAAAACCATTTAGCTAAAAAATGAGAAAGTATTCATACTAGGTCTGAGAAGATGATGGATGCACTTACCTGATGATGAGCCGATTGATTGCCCAAGACAACAAATCTCGGAAGCGTCATAATAGATTTAGTAGGAGTTAACTTTCCCAGACAATGATTAAACGCATTTCTGGATGAATGGTACTTTTTCGTCATTTTCTATCCTTCTTAACATGTATTCCTCAATTGAAAGAAATATGATGAAAATTTGAAGATGCTGGAAGGAACCCTTGTACATAGTTTGTATAATTTAATAAGTCCGCTGTTATTGTCACCATGAATATTGCAAACACAAAATTGTATGTTATTGGATGATAATCGATATTACATATGAGAACCAGATGTTTTCGTCTACTTTTTGTACTGTGGACCACAAGTCATGGTGGACTATATATAATTTTGGCACCACCATACTGTTGCGCCTGTCCTTCTGCTGTCTTTTAAAACGTCTGTTCGCTAGTCTTCTCCATACAACGTTCGCTATTGCAGCATCCTTTCCTACAAATGCTATGCTATATTTTCCTCCGTATATTAGAGATAGCTTAAGCTGAAATGGATGCCAACTTATATTAATTTATCCAAAATTTTAAACCGTTTTCGGAAATTAAAATGGACAATGTTGCCATGCTCATTGAGATGTTACACCCACAATGTTTTAGAATTTAACTGGTTTAAACGCGACGATAGGCACCAAATGATCATTTCGGCAAGTTGAAAGGCTTTTTAGCGAATGAACGACAGCAAATGCTTCCAATGTTTCTACAGTAATAGTGTATATACGAGTATGCATTTGGATCCTATCAGAAAAGCACCGGTGAATCGATCATTTAAAAAAAAAACTCTTAAAGGGGTTATAAAAACATTAAGTTGGTTCAACGGTTCTTTGTTCTAACCTGAAGTTCCGGCTAAATCGGTTTACAAAGAACTTGCCTGAAATTTTGTAAAGCAAATGAAGTTTTGTGTACCGAATCGTTGGAAATGTGGTAGAAGGTAACAGAAAACACGTACATATGAACGGTACCATGCATACAAATGCAATCGAGATTTGATGGTGGAATTACCTCACTTTGATTGGCCATCAACGTCTTCAACTAACATTAACATCGATAAAGTGAGGCGCAAACTGGAAGTTGTCATTTAAGTTTAAGAGAGATGGCAGCTGAACTTTCTGCCGTTCGAATAAATTCGTATCATTTTATAAGATTGTTTACCGCCGAAAGAGCTGCATTTGTTTCAAAAACCTAATGGAGCAAAGATGGCTGAAGATTTAATTCCAATCCCACATTCATAAAATGCTTTACTTCTGCCGAAGAGACACAGCTTTACGATACGGAAACTTATCAACAATCTTTACTATGGCACCTTCTCGCTGAGCTAAAATCGAAAAAAAAAAACATGTCAAAGACGGTCAAAAGTTCTAGTAGTGTTGACCGTTTTCTTCGATTATCGAGAGCGTAATGCACGCAAAATTCTTACTAGAAGATCAGACAGTAAATAAAGATTATTACCTGAGCGTTGAGTAGTGTTTGAGGGTGAAAGTTCGTCAAAAAAGGCCAGATTTATACAAAGAAAATTCATGGCTTTTGCACTCACCACCTGAGGTGGTGACAACAAATATCATCGAGGAGCGGCTGCATTTATCTGTTACAGTTCTGGTTAACCTCAAATTACCGCTTCGAGGCTCCCGTTACCAGTGGATTGAAGAATTGAAACGGAGGGGGTATATAATTAATTTGAATGAATAATAAATAGCTTGTTTTTATTGTTATATTTATAAATATTATAAATAGCTTTTTTTACAATATTTATATCCCAGTACGAATTAACTGAAGTTTTAACTTAAATGCCACAGTTCTTGTCTCTATCTGTAAATACTGCTGTTGAGGGCAATAACTGAACCATGTCGCTACCTGAAGAATGCTGAAATTGATATGTGATATCATATGTTGATATGTTTTCATCTAAATATCAACAAAATAAAAAAAAAAATAATTTTTTGGCTGTTATACAGGAAATTCTTTGGTTTTTGTTTTATTGTTTAATTAACGAAACTTTATCAAATGGATTTCTGCCCCCTGGCATAACGAATTGACTAATTGTACTATAACCTGTGTTTGGTGGACATATCCCATTACGCTTTAATGAAATTAAAACCAAGTTTCCGCTTATTCATAGGTACTATAAGAAGTCTTAAATAGTAGATTTATAATACAAATACAAAAAATACTTTAAGAATATTTAAAATTTTCGCTACATAGAAAACGCAAATTTTGGGCTTAAAGGATTCGGTTTGTTATTAAAACAATCTTTAAAACTGTAGAAAGTTATTGTTTAAAGGCTTTGAAATGTATTACTTTTTTGATTGCTCACCCTTCCAGATCTTTATTTAGCCCTTTAGATGGGTTTAACGTAGAAGATGGTTTAACAAAGTTGCGCTTCAAAATGCGAATTTGATGAGGAGATTTGCATAAAAATAAACTTTTTATTATGATACAGAGAAGTCGCACGGGAAAACTGTGGGTGGGAGAGTGCACAATGTGAAAAGGAAACGGAAAAAGACGCTCTGTATTAAAGCTGTTGCGAATATGTGTTTCATAAATTCTCTTAATGTGTAAAAATGAAAAATATGCAAGTAATATTAATACTCGTGTATGAAATATGTAATTGGATGATTAGAAATATTGAGGTTATATTCTTCAGTTGCTGAAAAAAAACCGGTACATTGGGGTGAAACGCCCTATCTTTGGCATTAAACTAATGCTATTTGTCCCCATTTAACTGTCTTGTTTTGCAGTTTTTGAATGGAGGAATGGTTTAGGTCTCTGCCAAAGTGAAAATATTAGGTATTAAGATGACCAACAAAACTCAAGTACTAAACAAATATCGTACTAGTGCCACGATTGATTTAAATAGAAAAAGACAGTACTTGAATTTAAGTTCAAAAAGTGCACAGGGCCCAAGTTAGACAGGTGCTATAAGCTCAACCAGGCCGAAGGTTATATACCACCACCACAGATTGCGATCCACTGTAGCGCCTTGTCACCAGATAAGACACGCACGCTTATCTCATTTTTCCCATGGAAAGCCGAATTTGCTTTTCTTACAGAATAACCGCGTATACAAATATGTGTTAAAAGGAGTGGTTTCTTCTCGCAATTTTTTTATTCATTCGAATTTATTGCGTTATTGTATCCATAAAAAAACTTCAGCTCTATATCAAATTCTCGTGCCATTAAGACCGCATGTTTCGAAGTGGTAATTGAGGTTTCGAGAATGGGCAAAAAGTCAGCCGCAGCTACTCGTATATCAGGGACGAATACGGTAGTTGTTGGATTATATTTGAGGAGTTTTTGGTAGAGACTTTGTGCTCGAATGTGGAGTTGCATTGCAACCGGGTGCTACAGACCCATGGAGTAACAGAAGTGGTCAGATAGGTCTCACCTTCGCCAATGGGTATTATGTTCCATACTAGCATAATCAATTTGGTCTCTAAAGGCTGCGAAGAAAGGGTTGACAATTGCGGTAGTACCAAAATTGTCAGCCCCTTTTTCTAGATAGTCTAGGTTTAACTTGACTATCCCAGGGGGGCGTTGGCAATGGCATTGTAATATGCCCGGTGTGTCGCACACCGTTGGTAAGGCCTTCACGGCGAGACTCTCGTAAAACTCTCATGAACTTCTTTTGTTATCGTGGTGCAAAATTCGTGAGTTTTTTTCCCTTAAATCTGGCCATTTTCTCTATTAAGTGTCTAATAAAGTTCAAATAATATTCATTATATACCTGATTTGATCATTATATTTCTGATTTTCTGAAAAGGATTCTGAGGGTACAACACCTCAACAATCAAAGAACACACTCAACATTAGCTTAATTTTTGTGGCGTTTTTTTTTTTTTTGGTTTTTGTTCAGTTCGAAGGCTCCCTTGTGAATCTTTTTGACTGGCTATAATTGACGTGGTGTCGAAACTGACTCGTTCTATCGTTCTGATCTTTCGGAACTAGCCTGCAAACGATAATTCTGAATCATAATTTCTATCGCCATTAACGCTTCCTAAGACGATGGCAAATCTTTCTTCACATCTCGACAGCCGTTGGGTGTTTTTGTTAAATTCTTTTCACCATAAGTCGGTGCATGAAATTCTATTTGCAATACAACATCATCTGAGACTAATTCGAGGTTCGATATTTTTTAATCCATTGTAAAAATCACTGAATTTTTACATTTCTGATATTTCTTTGACAGTACTTAGCATCCTATACTATTTTGAATTAAGAATAATATAATAATGAAGAATAATTTTTCAAAAGTTGGATTAGTCATTGTAACAGTTTTTTCCAATTAGATCAATTTATCCCAGTTGTGACATTAGAAAAGCATATTTTCGTGAACGATGAATTGACACGTCAGAGTATAAGAAACGCTCTCTTCTCGTATATCAAATTTAGAAAAATTCGGATAAAAATAATAATTTTTCAAAAGTTGAATTAGTCATTGTAACAGTTTTTTCCCAACTAGACCAATTTGTCCAATTTGTGACATTAGGAAACCATATTTTCGTGAGCGATGTACTGGCAGGTCGGAGTATAAGTACGAATATCTGAAACGCTCTCTTCTCGTATATCAAATTTATACCTTTTTCCCAGTGACAATGCGCATTTTAAGCACTGTTCTATAATTACACTTGCATTTTGGATAGTCCAAATTATTGAAAAACATTGAATATGGCCATTATTCCGAATTCTGTATTGAATTCTTACATGAGTACATTTTCCCCTAATCAACTGATTGTGCTAACGTGTGGTCTGTAGAAAATATTGTGCAAACCCATCGCCGAATATGTGGACGTTTTAGAAACGTTAGATTATGCTGCGTATGTCAAAATTGTTTTCCGTTCCATTGTTTTGATCACAGTTGTAGATACATCTTAGATATGTATATTTCTCAGGAATTTTACTAATTATACATTTTTGGCAAAATTTAGTATAATTTTTGTAATTGCCAATTACGGGAAAATGCATGAAACTCTTTTTGGAGTAAAATATAGAAATAGATGGCATGAATTAAATAATACAAGTATAGTTATTTTAACTGCACTTTCAAAGTCTCCAAAATTTCTGTTGCATTAGTGTAAATGTTTATCTCGTTTTTCTTTCACCAGTTGAGGATCAAATATTCATATATCCCTGAAAAATCTTAATGCAGGCGGTTTTTGCCATGTGCCCGTTACAAATTCGAAGCGTAAGCAGCGTATTAGCCACAGAAAGCCAATAATGCTTCATTTTTTGTGACAACCTTCCAATAAAACCCTTTATGTCAATGAAAGAGGTTGTGATAATCACAACTTGTGATGAAGATCCTCTTGAAGATGCGGGTGAAAAAGATGAAGCAATGGTTGACGACAGCAATAAGAAACGTGGCAACGGCTATTCTGGCGATGTTAATAGTGCTGCAGTAGCTTCTGCTAGCTGTGGGATTTGATTTTGGCCCATAAACAACACTATTTCCATTTGAAGGGACAGGGAAGCCACTTGTAATATATCGACATTCAAATATATCGACATTCAAACGTGGGAAACAGGCATTTCTTGAGCTAATATTTAAAAACAGCGTCTCAACCTAAGTATTCGGTCCATATCACTCAACATTTTTACCTTCGGCAAGCACTAAAAATTCATATTTTGTCAGGCTGCGTATAAAATGTGAAAAATAGAAAGTGCGGGAAGAAATCTGAAAAACTATACAAATTTTACTGGTTGTTTCTTGTGTTTCAAAATGTTAGAAGTAAACTGACAAAAGTTCGGTTAGTAGAGTAGAAAAGAAATAAAAAAAATTCATTTCAATTTTGTATATTCAATCTTGATACTATTAAATTCTTTCGACATAATCGTCATTTACTTCAAAATATTCTAAGGGCAACCAATTTTCAAAGATGTATTTTTGTACTTTCACCATTAATATCATATTTGCCATTGACTACTTTTCCTATAATTTTTTTTTATTTTGGAAATCAGTTAGAATTCAGAAAATGCTATGTCTAGAGATAGCCTATTCAGACAAAATTATTCAACGCCTGACAGTGCAATAAAGTCTCTTATTTTCCCAGCAGTTTAAGCTGGCGCATTTATAACAGTGAAGTGTTTCTTTTTGGTGTTTGAAAAAAAAAACAAAAATATTTTTCGGCGAACGATATGCCAACTAATCGTCAGATATACGGGCGGTTCAAAACCGGCCTCTTTTCGTACATAACATATTAACTTTGCCCCTTTTTAAACTGAGTATCTGGGGACTTTTTTAATATTTTTCAATAGCCACCCCCTCAATTAGGGCGGTTTCATAAAAAAATAGTAATGAACTGGGGTGGCCATTAATTACTACCATTAACTACCACTATGACTATTAATTACCACCATATACAATTATAGGTTATTGAAATCGTACCAAAGCTGGATTCAATTTTTGTAAGGGCAATTCGCTCTGGTCAGATTTCCCCCACTTGCCAATGCTGCTGATCACAAGGCGTGAAGCCATCGCCAGATAAGTGACATTAACCGATTTTCTAGTGAAGCCCACAATTAGGACGGTTCCTTAAAAAAACGTATGTATTGTGATGGTTCTTTCTAGCATCTGTACAATTCTGCGATTTATTTATTTTGATTGAAAATTGAAACAATACTGGAAAGTTCCTATTTATCTAGATGTGGATACAATACAAGTAAGGGCAACTTTTTTTCTATTGACCGATTTTGCTCAATTTGGTATAAATATCTGTGGACTTTTGACAAAACAACTTCTCTCAAAAGAACGCATTTTCCCAAGATTTTTATGTTGTGTGTAAAATTTTATTACGGTTCTTTTGGTGTAACCGTTGCATTTCTACGTCATCAACTTTTTTCCGTTTATTTAGAAAAATTATTTTATAAAATAGCTTGTCTCAAACAGTTTAAAAATAATTTGAAATACAAATAATTAAATTCCTATATCGTTTTGACAAAACAGTTTATTTGTATTTAATTGTTTCTAACATGCACGTGTTTCGTTTTAACAAAACAACTTCTCTTCAAACAAGTTTATTTATCAAAACATGTGTTCGAAAAATTTTATTTTGTTTGGAACAAGATAATTTTTTCAATGGTTAATAGAAAAATTTCATTTTGACTAAACGACTTGTGTGAAAAGTAGTTGTTATGTGAAAACTAAAACTGAAAAAAGTAAAATATTATTTGCAAACAAGTGTTTTTGTGGACTTGAAAAGTTGAAGTTGACACCACTGTCTATTGGATTTACCAAATTTAGTTCGACAAGTTATTTTATATAGTGATTCCTGTCCTGGTCAGAACCGCAACTCATATCTTTGCGCAATGTTTGAGAAAGTTTTGGAAGATCACACAAGTATTGATATAATTGACCATAAATTTCTTGTTGTGGGTCATAGGCATCATGAATGTGATACAGTACGCGCGCAAATAGAAAAGAAAAGAAAAAATTTTTTCGGATCTATTCAACACTCACACAATTGGGCTAACTTGATATCAGCGACCAATAAAAACTATATTGTCTATGAATTAGAGCAAGAGGATTTTTTCGACTTTCATGCACTATTAAAAGACAAATATACATGGAGACCACATAGAATTTCAGGTAGATTTTCAAATATCGGGGATTCAACAGCATTATTTTCTTTGTCTTCTCTTTTTTAAGTGAGAAGTTTGAGTGGAAACACTTCCGTTGAATGAGGTACGAAAAAAGCAAGCCTGGAGTTTTACAGTAAAAATATTCATTACACCAAGAAGACCCTTTTCAGCAGCTAAACATAACTTCCCGCAGTCTAAAAAAGCGTACTCTCCAATTAGTTAGAAGCTATAATTCCCCTTTGGCTGTATCACAAAGTAAAAAGAAAGATTTATTGGATATGCTGCCATTAATTAGTACAAACTACCACTTGTTTTATCAAAACATTAAAGCTGAAGGTGATCGATCCGTTGAAGTTTACCCAGACCTTATCGAAGATGAAGATACTCAATAAAACCATTTGTTTAAATTTAAATTCAGGAATTTATGTTATAACGAATGTACTATTCATTTTTAAAATCAACCTATTTCGAATTTTTTTATTAGTTTCATTTTCACAGAAAAACTTGCCTTCACATAAGAGCATAATACCAACCTCAGATTTTTTTAAACTCATTTTGACATAAGAACTTGTATAACCTAAGTTTATTTTTTTGTTGAAAAGAATTTTGATAAAACATCCAATGTTTTTATTTTAAGTTTTTTTGCAAATCTATTGGTATTAGAAGAGAATTATTAATATCACCACGTCAATTTAATATTCAAATTTTATACTACACTATTAGATTATTACCAATTATTTAAAAAAAAAAAGTAGTGAGGTCTTTTAAGAGTTTTTTCGATCCCCTGAAAAATAGCTGTTTTTAAAAGAGGTTGTTTTATTAAAAGTGCACAGATATGAAACACATTTGTGCCAAATTGCTGCATTAGTAGATTAAGCGGCGCTACCAACAGGTACGCGGAAGAGAGTAACAAAAACAAAATAACAAAATGAAACTACTTCTTTTCTATGACGGCATAAAAAACTGTTCTTGTTTAACTTTTGTGATGTCAAGTTCGTTTTCAGAGAAATTTAAGACAGTGTCACTAAAATTGGTAGCAGCCGCCCGACGGTTTCTTATGCAATTCCTGCAGTCTCAAACAACGCAAGATTTAAATTTGGCGCCATGCGAAGTGTCATCGTTTGACATTTGAATAATTGTTATTGTTTGCTAGTAGAAGGTACAAGGTTAGTAAAAATGGAGCGCTACACTAATGAACAACGCATTCTCATTGTGAAATTGTTTTACCAAAATGGTGAAAGTTTTGCGGCTACAGTTCGCAGATTCCGATCACAATAATGCTCCAAAAGAGTCACCTGTAAAGCGATTAATGGATAAATTTGCCAAAACTGGGTCTGTTTGTGGTGTAAAGACAACAACGCGCCTTCGACCAGGCGACTGTACGTGATGATGTCGCTCAAACTCCATCCACCTCAATTCGACACCGAGCTCAGCAAATTGATGCTTCTTCATGCATACAAAGTTCAATTGACTCAGGAACTGAACCCAGCTGACCATGGACAGCGAAGGGAGTTCGTTAATTGGGTATTGGAGAGACAGCATGAAAATGCTGATTTTGCCGATAACATCATCTTCAGTGACGAGCCCCATTTCCATCTTGATGGCTTCATCAATAGGCAGAATGGTCGCATTTGGGGTGAGAAAAATCCTCGAGTGATTCACGAGAAGCAAATGCATCCTCAACGTGTCACTGTGTGGTGTGGATTTTGTGCTGGATCAATCATTGGACCTGATAACCAGTTTTTTTCGTGCCTAGAATTGAAGAAATGAATGTGGAGGGCATGTGGTTTCAACAATACGGCGCCACATGTCATACAGCCAGCGAAACAATTCAATTGCTGCATCAGTCATTTAAATCTTGCATTCTTGTTGGGACACCCTTTATATGCAAAATTTTTTGTCTATTGACACATTTTGAATAAAGTGCAGTACATATTGTAGTATTTAGTATGCAAGAACATTTCAAGAACGAGCTTTTTTGTTTCAAATTCTTCACTTCACTACTAACAAATCGGTTATTAAAGTAAAAACTTCAATTTGATTTGTCCAATAACGTTATGTATTCCCGCTTTATATGGGCAAGAGTTTAATGGTCCAATTCTTACATTCCGTAAATTCTTCCACACGATACAAACGTAAATTTTCTTTAAGGCAGAAAGGTCATTTGAAGTGGTGAGAAAAATTTTACGTCCCGCAATTCGTTTGGAGCGATATCTTACTATTGGAAACACGTGTAAATGAATGAAGTCTGCTTTAAGGATTAATTCGTAATTCTTTGACTAATGTCCGACA
Organism: Philornis downsi; assembly: GCA_019455685.1. Lineage (NCBI taxonomy): Eukaryota > Metazoa > Arthropoda > Insecta > Diptera > Muscidae > Philornis > Philornis downsi. The sequence goes on from JAHXMU010000483.1 coordinate 286,254, forward strand.
AAATGTGTTTGTGTTTATCATAATGTTTACATTTGTTATAGTTTACATACATAGTTACATTGTTATCCTATCTACATACCATATATGTTCGTACATATGTACACACATTACACATCATTACCGCGTCTTTGAGGATTTTGTCTGCTTTTTCTTTTGTCCTTATCGATTCGCCGTCTAATTTACCTTTATTTGAAGGCAGCGGCACAAACGGTTCACTTCCCATCACTGACTGACCAGCTCTAGGACATCAGCTCAGGGGATTCTCTTCAGAATTCATCGACTGTCTGTCTATTTGTCTCGGCAGTAGTTGTTGTTGTTGTTGCTGGATACGCCCTCCCCCCTTACGGATATTTTTTTTTTCTGTTTTGGTGCTAAAGACGGACGACCCTTAACTTTTAATAAACGGTTTCGTCTGATGATTTTCGTTTTGTTGTGTTCTGTTATTCTTCTAGCCGTAGTCGTTGTTCCTCTTTTTGTTTTTTGCTTTGTATTATTTGGGTTCAAGCCCACATGTTGGCATCATTAATCATGACGTCTCAAAACTGACACATTCGGTCGATCAGCAGCGCATCACTTGAAACTTGTTATGGCCAAAATATTCACTCACTCTTGCTTTAAGGTATTCCTCCGCCGCCACCTAGACTACTCTACAGCATGTTCCCATTGAAGTTTTCTGGGGATACTTTGTACACCACAAATGCAATAACAAAACAAATTGAAATATCGATACGCAAAACTGTCTGGATGAGTTTTTCTGTTGCAATTTACGATGGATTATGAAAGCTATTGACATTTATATTTGACAATGTAAATGCCATTTATTTAAATCGTAAATAAATGCGAACAATGTGTTCGTTTGAAAATTTCCAATCATTAATTTAAAAATATGTGTGTATCATTTTCTGTTTTTGATGCACAAATTGAATAGGACATATGGAATGTTCTGATTTTAAAACTTGGGAGATTATTTTTTCTGCCTGCCAGTTTTCAGATTTTTAGTATGTGAATCGTACGCACGATATAACAGCTTGCAAATAACTTTTATGAAGATCCAAGATGGGGCTTGCCGCTGTGATAAGTGATACGTTTGCCTTCAAATTTTAGCGGCATTCATTACATAGTTTTATTTGTATAGATAATTAGATCGGTTTTATGTATACAAAATGGAATAAACAATTTTGGTCTGGTAACTAAATTGCCCTGTGTTTAAAAGTTATAACATGAAAAAATAAAAAAGAAATTCAGAATTTGTATGCGGTTCATACAAAAGTATATGAATGAAAATAAACGTGGTTGTACTTGCACTTAGATACATCTCATTCGTTTCATTCGATTAAATCCTTGATATCCTATATATGAATCGATTAAACGAGTTAAAGTGGAAGAGCCTGTCGATGCTATATTATATGCCAATGATTTAAATTTTATATCCGATCTGTTGGTATTATTTCAACATAATTGCTTGTGTTGAAATATAAATAAGGCATGAAAACATTTCTATGGCCCGAGACGAAGACATAGGCGCATCTCATTCGGGTTATTCGATTAAATCCTTGATATTTTATAGATGAACCGATTAAATGAGCTAATTTGAGAGAACTTGTTGATGCTATATCATATGCCAATGATTTAAATTTTATATTCGAACGGTTGGTATTATTTTAACATAATTGCCTGTGTTGAAATATAGATAAGACATAGATGCATTTCCATGGCCCAAAACGAAGACATATTCGAAGCAGTGCACTTCATCGGATAAACTAGTTCCAAAAAAAGCGAAGAAAAATCGCTTCCCCATTCAGCTTAACCGTCAGATTTAGACTACCGCGAGTACTTTTTGCTGTAGAAGCTCTTTAGTAGCAAAAGCCTTTCTTGGCATCTCCGGTCATTAAAGGATTAAAGACAAATTAAAATTTACATACAGGTAATAAAATTACAATTATTACATTATTACCTTGACAAATTTTTCTTGGACATATGAACGAGATGGCTTTTTTCGATGTCACTTAAATTTGGTTGATTTGTATTTACAACGTATTTATAATGATAATGGTTGATTAGGATTCATTGACGGCCAGGGATATCAAAAAAGATATTTTGATGGTAAAGAAGTAAGGGTATCGGAAAATACCTTCTCAATGCTATGTTGAAATCGAATATTGGATCAAAAACATGCGATGTATTTAAAATTCCATTACAAAAAACTAAATTCAAAATTTCCTCATTACACAGTCAAACTGCCGGCGTATTTTATAGTGGACCACTCATTGCAACACAAGTAGAATAAAGGGTAAGCCATTTAAGAAAACCCGTATCTTAAAAATTATCATGGAAACAAATGCCTAGTACTGAAGTATTTTAGAAAAATATTATTATACATCCTTGATGATTTACATTGAACAAGTGTGCTGTGAATAACTTATTGATTTGCCCCATGTACTAATAAATGTTGCTACCAATATGTACCTTAACAATGTGCAAAGACTCCCTGATAGGGACTGTAGTTGATAATAATAGCGGGATGGGCATCCCGCAGTAACATTTCTAGGACAGAAATTTAATGTTGAATCACCATAACACCCACTATTCACAAATAATACAATTCTGTTGATGGGAACGAACCAGCTAGAACCATATTTGGAGGTAATCGTAATAGTTAATTTAGGTTGAAGCATCTGCAGATTCGTTTGCCTCAGTAAACATGTGCCTTGACCTAGAAATTATTTTAGAAGCAAAAAGTCAAACTGACAAAATTTTGATTTAGTTGTGACAAATAAATTCAAGTTTATTTTGGTTTTGTTATACTAACAGCAGAACTCATAGAAAGTCCGGCATGTTCAAACGAATTGATATGAAATTCGATTTGTTTCGACAAATAACAGAGAGTTCTACTGAGGTAACCAAAACGATGGGAAATTCTGTTGCCGGAACTGAATATTTTATGAAATTAAATTGCAGCAGCGTACAATCTCTTTGAATACCATGGAAATATCGGTTGCAACAACCTCGCAGCGAAGTATACATTTTGTGAGTGTAAAAATGCGAATTGTGAACAATAAAAAAAAACACAGTATAAAAATCCATATTTTTTTGAGGTATGTAATGTAGGTTTATCATTTTTTTGGTTTCAAAAATAAATTTAGACAAAACACACATAAAGCTATGATTTCGATGAAATCATACGAAATACAATGCCATTTAATTAATCACCCCTGGATTGGTTGCAGCAGTAGATCCTGTGAGGTTCCTCCAGCGTTATTTCCGAAGAAATACGATCCAATGACACCTCCAGACAATAATGCATACCAAACAGTCACTTTTTCCGGATGCAATGGCTTTTTCACAATCACCTTTGGGTTCTCCGAGTCCCATATGCGACAATATTGCCTATTGACGTAACCATCGAGTGAGAAATCAGCTTCATCGCTGAAGAAAATTTTGTTTGAATCACCACTTTTATAGTGATTTTAACTATTTTTACAGGTTCTTCGGTTGTTAAATGAAACTTTTCACTAAATAAATAACAGTTCGATTGAAAGTCCATATTTGAATCACCACTTTTGTAGTTAGTTTTAACTATTTTTACACGTTCTTCGGTTGTTAAATGATGCGCATATTTGTAAATGACAAATCTTTCACTAAACAAATAACAGTTCGACTGAAAGCCCACGTTTGAATCATCACTTTTGTAGTAAGTTTTAACTATTTTTACGAGTTCTTCGGTTGTTAAACGAAGCATATTGGCAAATGGCAAACTTTTCACTAAATAAATAACAGTTCGATTGAAAGTCCATATTTGAATCTCCACTTTTATAGTTAGTTTTAACTATTTGTACGCGTTCTTCGGTTGTTAAATGATCCATATTTGTAAATGGCAAACCTTTCACTAAATAAATAACGCTTCAGATGACAAATAATTAACAGCTGATAGCCTTGCCACATCGGCACTACCACTAAATGGATAACCCTATATAAGTAATGTTTATAAAATGAAACACAGAATATGTTAAATTTAAATAATTTCCTGAAATGAAAGTTGCTTTTAAGGCTCCGAAATCCGTCTGGACTTATCGCAAGACATATTACAGTTTTTAATTTTTATGGCTTTTTATTATCGTCTTCTGCATTAGGTGACATATTGTTGTTACCACCTGTTATGACTACACAAATCATAAATGGAAAATTTCAAGTTTTTGATACTTTCATTGTGATGCACAAAGTTCACGGCAATAAAGCGAAAATTTATTATAGTTTTATGTTTTCAAATCTTTTGCAAATGCCCGAAAAAATTTCTGTTTGAGAAAATTTCACAACAGGAAAGGCACTCAGCTAAAGCACTCTCTCCGCTGAACATCATCCCCCAGTCTCTGATTCTGGTAAAAACATGGATGAATGTGGCTGTGTACTTTGATCTGAAAAGTGGGTTGGTATCGTTTCTCAGTGATTCTTGTTTTCCGGTTCAGGTCTGTTGTGTCGGTATAAAGTGGCAAATCGAATTTGCCACATGCCACATACTACAAGTTATATATTACGCACACACATTGTACACACACACAGACACACGTGGTGTGCATATGTTCTAACATGTATGCAGTCGTGTAAGTTTGTGTAACATTACAAGTTTGTGATTTTTGTTGTATTCTGTCGTAAGTTTAGAATTTGGTTTGGTTTGCAACTTGTAAAATATGGCAACTTATAAAAAACGTATGTATGAGTGTTGAGATTCGAAGAAGCCAGTTTCAGTCAAGCCAACAACATTGGCAACAAAGCGATTTATTTAATGCCTTAGCGCGAGGCATATGCATGTTTAAGTGATTTAAATGATTTATGTCCGAAGATCTTGTGACTCGAGGGGGTTATTCAGTTTTAGCTCTCTACTTTTATAAAAGTGAATGTATGTGAATGTTTGGCAAACATCCACATGCCTCGTAGTATGTATGAGTGTGTGTGTGTGTGCATATGTTTAGTGACAACATTAAGTGAAAGAAAACATGTTCAACATGACTTACATACGTACGTACAAAAGTGTACATGTCGTGACATGTAAACATTCCTAGTGCATGTGACTTGTACTACATGAGTTTGTAGATTTGTAGAGATTTTTTTTTGTTTTTGCTTAAAGTGTAAACAGGTAAATGTTGTAACTAAATATTTCTATTTAGCAAACTTTGCTCACTCACTTTATAAATTTTTCATATTTTTGTAGTCGTTGTATCAGAAAGCTTTAAGTTACCGGATTTTGTTATGTCTACCCATTTTTTTTTATTTTGTTTGTATTTAATTATATACATTTGCGTTTGTTTGTTTATCATTCGTAATTATATAGTGAAAATATTGGTTAATGTGTTAATGTTGGGGTTTTGTCAGCAGTTGATATTATTTTGGAATAAATAATTTCTTGGAATACCGTTGTGGTCGTCTTGAGTGGAAAATTAATTGTGTGGTGAAACTGAAAACGAAATATGTTTGCTTCGCTATTAACAAAAATCTTAAAAGCAGCTCGATGAGTTTCCTAATGAAACCAGAGAATTGCATAGAGATCGGTGTTGCCTATTTAGCTTTTTCTCCCTTTAGATTTAGCAATTTTTTAACCTATTTAGCGAGCAAAAATTGGATTTAACTTCTAGCTTTTTTTCATAAATTTTTTAATTCTTTTCTTAGCTTTTTTTCGCTAAGTACATATATATTATTGAAATTTATTTCTGTATAATGGAAGTCTTAAAGAATTTTACTAAAAATTACTACATATACTACTGTAGTAAACTTAAATAAAAACGATATGACCAAGAAAACATATGGCGGCATTGAAAAAAAGGCCAAAACTAAAAATTTTAGATTCAAAATCCCCCAGTTTTCGAGTCACTGCTTTCGGAAAAAGATCAAACCCTTTTTTATTTTTCCTTGAAATAGCTCGAAGAAATTTTTACAATGTAAAAAAGTATAACTTATTCAAACGTAAACTTAAAACATTGAAATGTTTATGCAAAAAATTAATATTTCAAAGTCTCCATACGAACTATAAACGAATTTTTCTATTAAACAAAAAAAAATATATTAAAAATATGTAAAAACACTGACTCTAAGGTATCAGAGAGGTGAAGTGGTACTAAAACCTAGTTAGTATAGAAAACTTAATTAAATACTGTAGTACTTGGGTCTTCCCTATTGAGTTAAAAAGAATGGAAACTTGATACATTTCGCTTTTTTTTTTTGCTGTGCTAAGGAAAACTGTCCTTTTGCAGTGCTTGATGTTGCGCATGCCCATAGGAGTAATCACATCCAACGTTACAGTTTACGATAGAATCGTAAAACAGCCCAACAGTTTTTGGCAAATTTTAGTCATATTAAAAATTATATTTATTCCCGAAAGTAAAGTTATTTAAAGTTTACACTGTGTAGAAAAAACCGAATCAAATCGTCATCCGATCCTATTGAACATAGATTTCAAATTGACATTTACTGTAGATTATTTGTAACAAATATTTGAATCAATGACACACATTCCTTGCAACATAATATCACTATTTGGTCTGATGGGTAAGAAATATCCGATATAAATATGCATTTTATTATCTGAAACGATATGGAATATGACCTTTATTATTTTTATAATTTAAAAAAATTATTTCACAAATATTAAAATGCTATTCGGATCATTCAATATATTAACCGATGTAAACAACCAGTAACCAACAGTAAATAATACTATTTACAATTCTATTCTAAGGCAATTGGATCTAATGGCAAAAAAAAACGGAATTGTAAAGATTGATTAATAACTTTTGTAATATCTATGAATTCTTGAATGGCAAAAACATTTTGCCACTATCAAGTTCTGGCAACACTGATGGAAACTGAAGTGCTTCTAACATAGCTTGTGTGCACTGTGTCCCCCTTCATTCTTTTAATTTTTAAAAGTTTATACAAAATGCCGTTGATTCGGGACCTATCGGCTGATTCATTTTGTATATCCCCCACCATAGGACGGAGACAGAATGACAAACTTAGTACACGTCCTGATATATGTATATATCTTTCAAGACACATATAGAAGTGACATTAATCTTTTGGAATATGCAATACAAAGTATTACACAGAAAGGCATACGGATGTAAAAAAAAAACAATCAGAAGGGAATCAATGAGAAGAACTATGTAGGATCTTAAATGTTCAAGAATTATTGAACCTACAATTTTGAAGATTAAAATTTTTCCCACGATTCATTGTAACAAGTTTGTCAATCCTATATTCTATATCCTAAGGGGTGTCCCAACAAGAACGCAAGTTATAAATGACTGATGCAGCAATTGAATTGTTTCTCTGGCTGTATGACATGTGGCGCCGTCTTGTTGAAACCACATGCCCTCCACATTCATTTCTTTAATTCTAGGCACGAAAAAACTGGTTATCATTTCACGATACCGAACACCATTGACTGTTTGCGCTTGAAATGCCTCATTTTCATAAAAAAGGTCCAATGATTCCTCCAGCCCAAAATCCACACCACAGAGTGAAACGTTGAGGATGCATTTGCTTCTCGTGAATCACTCGAGGATTTTCTTCACCCCAAATGGGACAATTCTGCCTATTGACGAAGCCATCAAGATGGACATGGGTCTCGTCACTGAAGATGATTTTATCGGCAAAATCAGCATTTTCATGTTGTCTCTTCAATACCCAATTAACGAACTGCCTTCGCTGTCTATGGTCAGCTGGCTTTAGTTCCTGAGTCAATTGAACTTTGTATGCATGAAGATGCAAATCTTTCGTCAAAATAAGTTGCATAGTGGGTTTGGGGACACCAATTTGTTGAGCTCGGTGTTGAATCACTAACAGACATAGTTTTGGCAAATTTATCCATTAATCTCTTTGCGGTTGACTCTTTTGGAGCATTATTGTGATCGCAAATTGATCGCAATTTGCGAACTGTAGCCGCAAAACTTTCACCATTTTGATAAAACAATTTCACAATAAGAATGCGTTGTTCATTCGTGTAGCGCTCCATTTTTATTAACCTCATACCTTCTACCAGCGAACAATAAGAATTGTTCAAATGTCAAGCAATGACACTTCGAATGGCGCCAAATTTAAATCTTACGTTCTTGTTTGGACATCCTTTGTACAAGTATTCAATTTGAGAAAGCATTTGTCACATTATGCACAATTTTTATCGCTTGCATAGATCTGTATGGATTTAAGACTGCACTTTCGACTGTTCCGCTCATATATCTGCTTAATCTACATTCACAGAAAAATTACCTCGAAACGATATGGGTTTGACCGAAAATAAGGATGTAGTAATCGAATTTCTGTGGCTACAACCGATTTTGATTGTCTCAACCAAATTTCCGTTGGTGCAATCACATCTGGTAAACTATTTGGTGGTGAAAACCGAATTTCCTATTATTTCACTTCCATTCCGCATTCCGCAACAGCATTCCGCTTCTGACAGCCGAATTTGATATTAGTTTAGATAATACAATCGAATTTTTTAAATACTCGGCTACCTTAATGAATTCTACATCGGTTCAGTTTCAGCAACAAATTTTTGTTATAACAATCGCATTCAGTTTAGACCCTCTTTCCTCGATCAAATTCAATTTTTTGTTTGAATGCTGAAATCACTTCCATTTACAATTGATTTACATTATGACAACAGTTAATTTCGCATTTAAGATCGATTCTTTCTATTGGGGCTATCCAAATCCAAAGGGTACATGGATAAGCCGGTCAGCTTGGAACTTAGCTGTTGTAGATGAGCGTTATATACAAAGCGTTCCAAAAATAATTTTACATTTAGTGGATCGATTAAAAAAAAGTGAGCCGTTTATCCAAAAAATATTCATTAATTATTGAAGTACACAATTTAAGAATCTATTTCTTCAGAATAATATCGTCCAAGGTAAAATATATGGACCCATCATCGTTAACGGAGAGTATCGGCGTCGCATGAACAACGAGCTGTATAAGCCGACGTCGGCGTGGTCAAACGCATAAATATACAGCGATTGCGTTGGCTAGTTCATGTTGTGCGGATGGACCCAAATACTCCGACATGGAAAGTTTTCGGCAACGAACTCTATGGACGGCGCAGAAAAGGTCGACCAAAACTCCGTTGGAAGGAACAGGCTTTTGAAATACTATCGAAATTTGGTGTGATGAATTGGAGGAGAAGCGCAGAAGATCGAAATTATTTTTCACGGGCGGCGTATAATAGATAATGATGTCTATTCCAGTCGCCATCGAAAAAGAAGAAGAAAAGTAAAACTTCGCTTTCGCTGCACTTATTTAAAATTTCTTATGATCGCTCAGCAGAAAGATTAGTTAAATCGGCCACCTCTACTGGAGATCAATATGCCAAAAAAAATTTGACGAAATAAAAAAAATAAAAAAATATAATAAAATATATTTTACTTAGTAACAAATACGGTCATTAAAACGTTAACCAACTAAACAAAGCGCATATCATCATCATCAGCTTTATATAATATATATCTCTGATTTCTATGTGTTTTAACTATCAATACTTCAAATTTTGTATAAATGATTTCTTCGTTAGAATCTAATGCTGATAGCGTGACATCTGCCATTGACTCTGGTCTGGAACAAGATTCCATTCTTTGATTTTAGCATGAAATATTTTGCAGTTAAGGCAATGTCAATAAATTATATGACATTTCCATATAACGTTCTGTATTCACTGCAAATCCCCTATCACTTTCAAAAAAAAAAAAAAAAAAAAAAAAAAAACAAGAACCGATAACTCCTCATGACGACATCGGATCCCATATCTTTCAGTTCTGATGAATGAAGGGATTCCTGATGCGTGAGTTTCGGTTTCGTTGCACTCCAGTAGCGGCAGTTTTTCTTATTTATATGTACATTAACATTAAGCCGAAAACAAAATGTTGATAAATGTTAAAACGTGCTCAATTGCCTGGTTTACTAATTCAAGCCTTTGGCTGGCATCCTGGCGCTGGAATTCTTGCACCAATTGAATTGTGTGGGGGTGCAGCTTTAGGTCTTTGTGCCAAATACGGTGTTATGATGATCTATGCTCTTCTAAAATACTTGGGCGCATCCGAATCGGTTCTAATCGTTACGAACAGACTGATCAACACCTTCTCTATTTTCTGTCATTCTTACAAACATTTGCAATCATTTTCGAATGAGAGGAATGCTTGACGCATCATTTAAGCGGTAAAAATCTTGAATATGATAGAATCTTCTACGCATTGCAGTCGCTGAGTCAATATGTTTGTAAAGCTCTTGCACCCACAACACGCGGTCCGATTCCGAGAATCGCTCCATAGTGATTGAATTCCCAAGGAATAGACACCGATTAATTCATTGCATTTACGTGGCAAGCTAAACAAATATAAAAATAAAAAAAATTACTTTTTAGACAGCCTATATTTCTTTGTAGATACGTGAATGTTTGCACAAAGCTACGTTATTATGCAGAAAATAGTGTGCAACGAAGTCTTTCAACTACGTTTCTATTTGATTTCTCGAGGATCAAATACTGCTGCTCAATTTCGCTATTGTCAAAATGTATAGGATATCTATAACATAAATCGACAAACATATTTCGATCATTTTCTTTATTTTACTGAAATTCAATTTAAAATATTTTCTTTTGTACGAAAAAACTTGAAACTTAGCATTTCTTATTTAAATAACATACAAAAAAATACCTGCTGCGAAAATTTACCGGATGTGATTCTCATTTTTTGTTTGTGTTTGTTTCCCAGCTTTAAATTCCTTTTTTCAATACTTACACCGGCGGTAGTTTTTTATTTAACATTCTTGCCCGGAAGCCCCTTCTACATATCTATCTTGCAGACACCGAAATGCAAAGAAAACAAAATGAAACATTTAAAACAACACCATAACAAAAAGTGTACAAAGAGAAAAAAAAAATCATCCGAAAATCATCTTAAGTTTCAACATCATTTCTTAGCTCCTCCATAGCTTTCACAGTTTTTATGAACCTCCTCATTTTGTTTATAGTGTAATAATAGACCGACCATTATGGCGGACTTCAACGATATGGAAACAATTCCTATACAAATGCACACGCATACCCACACACACATGATTGTATAAAACAACGACAATTGTATACGTATTATGTACACATTCCCGCAGAGACCTGTATCATGATGTCATGTCCACTTTGGGTGGTCACGGAGACATTGAAGCTTTGCGCTGGTGTTTCCAACAATCAAATGCAAAACCTGATACGCTTTTTAGAACAAAAAGAAAATATGGCAACATCAAACTTCATCCTCTTTATTTGTACTGCATGTTTATTGCTTTTTTCCACAAGAATAAAGTGCCAGCCCATTTAAAACTATGACAATATTTTTATTTCATAAAAAATGGATCCACTCAACTGAGCAATCATTTTCATTCTATTAATGCCATATGATATAGCTTCTCATGCAAGGTTATCATACAGGCATTCTATTTTTGGACTGAATGATAGTAAATAGTAGGTGTAAAATTTGGTTTAATTTGGAAATTGATGACTGTTCTATATCAGGAGACTCAAAAGCGATTCTTTTAAGTTTAAAGACGCCATTTCTTTGTTTTGCTTCTCAATTTGATTAATTTGAGGCATGAGAAGCCATGGAGTTTGTATTCAAAACAGAAAACGAAACCGAAAACAGGTCATTCGTTTTCTTTCTGTCCGACTATATGTCGTTTTTTAAAAATATCTTCTGTTGTCGGCTTTTTTTACTTCGGTTAGCCTTTTTTTGAAAAATTACTGTCGGGTTATCCATTTTTCGGTTTCAAAACTTAAGTTAATTAAAACAAAAATGACGCTATGATCTCGATGAAACTTTTATTTCATTATAATGCTTGGACCTTGCCATTATATACGAAATACAATATCATTTAAATGACCGCCTCTGAATTGGTTGCAGTAGTGGATCCTCTCAAGGTAGTTTTCGACCATTTTTCCGCACATTTCGGGTGGTATCTCGGCGATAAGTTGATGGATGTTGGTTTTCAAATGATCTAACGTTTGAGGATTATCCGCGTAAACATGTAGAACACAAGCGTCTAATGGCGTTAAATCGTATGGTCTTGGTGGTCAATTGACGTCACCAAAACGTAAAATTAAGCATTATGGAAATTTCTCATGCAATAAAGCCAAAAATCGGTCGTGTTGTGTGGCAAGTGGCACCGTCTTGCTGAAATTACATATCGTCCAGTTCATAATCTTCAATTGCAAGAAAAAAGTCGGTTATCACACGGTCTCAAGTGAAATGTGGATTATGCGCCATACTTTTTCTAGCAGCTGCAATGTTTTCGGTCGTGCGTAAATTGCGATGATGCACAGGCCTGACCACATTTGTAACGCTTCTAGTCTTTCTAAAGTTTCTTTATAATCTTGCCAATATCCTGCACAGTAGGTCGATAATAATGACCATAATCACCCCGTAATGCACGAAAAGTGCCTACGTTTAAATTACAGCTTTTGTTGTAGGTTTTGCTATTTCCATGCATTCTTCGGTTGTTAAATGATCCATTCGTAAATGGCAAACCTTTCACTAAATAAATAACACTTCATAAGACAGATATTTAACAGCTGATAGGCTTGCCAGATCGGTGGTTTTAAATCACACATGGACAACCCTGCTCAATGTTTTAAGAAACTTTTTATGTCGATCAAACTAAAATGTAAAAAATAATTTGGGACTGATTCTGACCAAATACTAAACAGTTTTGAATATAATTCAATTTATAAAGCACTTTTCATTTGCAAATTTTTAATTTATAAAACAAACAAAATATTGAGACTTCTGTAAAAATTTCTGAGAGTCTGATATCTGAAATTCAGAAAAATTATTGAAGCTTTTATCTCTCACAATTTGGCTTCAGACCTTTTTTTTGCAAATGACGGAAACGATCGAAATTACGTAATGAAATTCCATAAAGTAACTGTCCCACATGAGGTCCATGCATCAAAGTATTTGGTTCATTATGTTTTGACACTTAAACAGAATCAATTTGAATCTCTAGTTTTCTTTCAGGTTGGAAAGGGTCGAACCATGAAGTGAATATCGGCAAATGGACATTTGATTAGAACTTTTTCAGTAAGTTTACCATTTATTCTTTATCAACGAATGGTGGTGAGTAGAAGATATGGGAAGGATCAATTATAGCTGATTATTTTTTAAGGGACCTCAATTTTTGGGAATGTAATTATTGAAAATTGCTAAAAGATTAATTTTCACTGAAAAAAAGGGATTTCACTGAAAAAAAGGGATTGCGGATAGAAATGGACCGCAATTTTGGCCATCTTTTCTTCGAGTAAGAATACACACACATTATTTGAAAACATTTTTTCGAAATTTAGAGAGTATCGCCAAAACTGTATAAAATATAGACATTTTTCTTGTTTTATTTTAAACTGTGGACTTTAACGAAATAGTTTAACAGTCACTACTTTGTAATTTTTCTTTATTAGTTACATTAAGTGGTATTGTACTGTTTGCTTGTTTTTGTCATTTGTAAACTCACGAAGGTTGATGTTGAATGACATGACATTGCTGAACTTGATGTCGGTATTATTGTTGTTTTCTGCAACTATTTTATCTATCTGTACAAGTTTTTGTACATTTTGGTGAGTACGTCTGAAGGCGATTTCATGACGTTTGCTGGTAGCTCGCAACAAATGAACGTACTAGATGATGCATGTGGGTATGTGTATCATTTAGTTTGCTTTATTACACGCTATAAGATGAAATAAACGTAAGATGAGACATTCATTTTTGTTATTCGTGTTCTTTTGTTGGGGTTACCCTACGATTCTTTTAAATGATAGATGTATTACGATCCTTGTACTAAATTCATCTCGAACTTTGTAAGACCAATCTTAGCTTTGGGGTATAACAAATATATCAAAAAGAAAATAACACTTCTCAGTTCTATGCGCGACATATGATTTTTGAAGAAAAATCGACATCTTTTACGAACGTTTTCTCATAGGATAACACCTTCAGAAAAATCATGTATCTCAAAACCTTGTGGAATGTGAGTTGCAACATAAATTAGCTCATAACTGCTAAACTGTTTAACAATTTTCTTTACTTGTTCTTACAAGGAAAAACGACTTAACTCGGAATTTATCACTTTTTAGATATTGAACGTTTTCCAAAAAAAAAAAAAACACTGCTATGGGAGCTTGTTGTAACATTAGGACTTTGACGTCAACATATACAGAGTTATTCATTTAATGGTTTTAAAACTGCAGGTCTGGCAAGGCTGTAAGCTGTTAAATACCTGTCATATGAAGTGCTATTTATTTAGTGAAAGGTTTACCATTTACGAATATGGATCGTTTAACAGCCGAAGAACGCGTAAAAATAGTTAAAACTTACTACGAAAGTGGTGATTCAAATATGTGCTTTCAATCCAACAAAATTTTCTTCAGCTATGAAGCTCATTTCTTACTCGGTTGTTACGTCAGCAAGCAAAATTGTCGCATATGGGGCTTGTAAAACACATAAGTAATTGTGGAAAAGCCATTGGATCCGGGAGAAGTGACAAAATGGCCCACAGATGCTACCTCATTTGACGATCATGTAAATGGCATTGCATTTTATACATAATGGCAAGTTCCAAGCATTATAATGAAATAAATTTTTAATCGAAATCATGGCTTTATGTGCACTATATTTAACTTTACTTTTGGAATCGAAAAGTGGATAAGCTTATATCTTAAGGATATCAACAATGATAACAGGAAACCAGTTCTTACTTTTATCAATATTTAAAGATTTTATACAATTTTTGAAAAATGTCAGTTATGAAAAGTTTTTTTAATCTGTGAACGTGGATCAACAAAATTAGTACAATTACAATAACAAATAAACTCGATTTTGCCTCAATGCCATCTCAGAGATCTTCAGATTATAAAATCGGTTTATAAAAGTTTTTATTGTTCAAAAAATAATGTTTTTGAACCAAATATTTTAATTTTATTTTGCTCAATATATGTAGAATTCTTAAATTTATACAGTTACAGTAAAATATATTATAACAAATGATGATAAATGTAATAGCCACTAGATGTTCTTACAACAGCAATCCATAATATCAGCCAAATCAATTTCACAATGTAATTTTTTTATATTTATACTTATTATATTTATTTTTAAATTTATATTTATTATATTTATTTTTATATTTATATTTATTACATTTATTTTTTTAATTATATTTGTTATATTTTTATTTATATTTTTGTTAATGAACATTTTTGTAGTCCTGTTCACGGTCACTGTAATCAATAATATAATAACATAATAATAATGGCAAAGTCTAGGCAAAAATTTACATAATTTATAAATATTGGAAAAATTGTCAACAAATGCCTCGACGAATGCCTTGATCTTATTATTTATATAATCTAATTTAGGCACTGTGTTTATAATTAATGCGAATATTATTTCCTACCCACATTAAATAAAGCATCGAAATTTCTGTTTTTGTCGTCTTCTAAAAGGTATTTGTTCATTTGTTTCTTTGAAAAATTTCATCTTTTAAATAAGTTTTCTATCAAACCTGCTGCAATATCATAATAATTCACCGGGTTATTACAAAATTACATTCAAATCCTTCAGCGAATGTACAAAAGCGAGCTTTTGTCTTTACATAAAGAAATCATAATGCTTGTAGGATATCTTCTGACCGACCACAGTCCGTTATTCTAATAACTTGCCTATTTCCCCCCATAAATATTTTATTCTCTCGAATTCTTATATTTCTATTTCAAATCTCATTTGTGGTTTCATCTACAGGTCATCTATCCTGTCGTCTCTCCGTTCGCCTCCCTTTTGCTATTTCCCTGAAAAATGCACGAAGCGATAGAATATTTTTCTTTTTCTTCTGGCATTTATTTAAGGCTTTATATTGTGACTTTGCATTTTCATATCCCAGATAAAAATCTGAATTTCTTTCTTTCGATGCTTTACTGCTATTACCAAACAATTTTTTTCTCGCTTTACTCTGCCTTTGGCGAATTACTTATAGGTTGAAGATGAAATGGAAAAAATAAACTTATTAATGGAAACGTAATCGACCAGAAAAATGAGTAGCATTTTTTTAAAGGTTTTCATTTTAATGGAAAATGCTTGCCCTTTAATAGAAATTAAACAAAGTTTGCTTCCAATATTGAATGAATTTTGAAATGAGAAGAATAAATTTGAACTTTAAATCCCATAATAGACTATAGTGCATAGGAGGGACTAAACCAAAATCCAGTAACAATTATTTCGAAGCTTCGAAAGAAATGTCATTAAAGTTAACATAAATGTCAATTTTGTCTTAATATTAAGTTAAATTTGAGGCAATATCAACATCTTTACCATAGAAGCAATCTTTAATGAACATCCAGCGTGAGAAGGCGATCAGTCGTGTCTTTGTTTCAAAATTACACGGGATGAAATTAAGCATCAAGACTTTCCTTTTTATTACATTTAGCAGATCTTCTATTAGATTCATAGAAGAATGATTTAAGAACATTGTGACTTACTACCAAAATCGTAAAGAATTGGGTATGTAATTTCTGTGGAGTTTAAATTTGAATTTACTTAAAATATGATAAAATGTTTTTGGTATGACAGCTGACACCTTCTTTATTCGGATTTACTCCATTGGGTCTTCCAAGAGAAAGAAATAGCACTGAATGACAGGAAGTGGAGAAATTGAACTCTAACTGTTATTCACTTAAGAGTAATCAAACTCCTAATAGTTCACAAATTATAACCATCAGGCAAACGTTCCTTGGTAATGCCTTAGGCCATTCGTCTAATTGCATGCTAAATCCAGTGCATCTTAACATCTGTTACTTTAAGTCAACTCTTATACCACCTCTGTATTCGCTGACAGTTCCAGCAGTCAGAAGCCGCACATCTTAACAAATAATGACCCTGCTTTGAGGACCGCATTTTTCTATCTGATTGGCGGATGCCTTTCACAAATATAAAGCTGACATCGCCATCACTTAGGAGATGGAGGTTAAAATTGTTCTAGGAGATCCTAACTTCGAAGTAGGAAGGGAAGACTTTCAGTAGTCGGAAAATTCAGTCTGCATAGCAACACCACCGATAATAGATTCGGGCTGGTTTCTTTCACGGCGGTGATGAAGGTGGTAGTAAATGAAAACAGATTTCCACATAGGGACGTCCGCAATGTAATTTGTCTATCGCGCTCAGTTACAATGAAAAACATCCCTAATCCAAACGCATTTCGCTCAATGCCGCAAACTTGGCCACAAAAAACCAACTCAGATTAGCCCCAGCACGACTAAAAGTGTTTTGTATCCGGAGAAAAGAATGCTGTATACATGGCAATGCTGCAGCAAGTTGTAACAACCGTTGTGAGGGAATGCTGTAAAGAGAACGTTATACAGAGCTACTCAGAGCATCGTGCGCAATTAAGTAGAGAGCACTTCTATAAGTTGCTAGTGCCGGATGGCAGCACAAATGAGGAGTCATGCTAACTACAGCCGAGCAGGAGTGTCAGGGCATCAGCTGCGGATACTGATGGTCTAGCTACTGAGCTATATAAGACCAAGGACAGTGAGCAGATAATGAACAACGAATTAATTGGAATTTGAGTGTGATATGTCCTGTGCGCAAAAAGGACGATTCAAGGGTACAAGTATGTAACCCAATAAAATAGAGCATCCATTCAGTAAAAATAGTGCATCCAAAGAAACATATCTTCATCACAACTTGTGATGGGAAAGTGGCGAAAAATTCCGTAGTCAGCAATGAAATTAATACAGGGTTGTCATAGGAGGGAAGCACTATTTTATGATGCCTCTTCTCTATATATTCATTATCACTCTTGAATGAGTGGTGTAATGTGTAATAAAAATTCAAATCTGTGGTTACATATTTTAGTCATTCAAAATAATTGCTATTTATTGTATTTTTACTTGTTTTGACGGTTCCTTGGAAAAAACTGCTCGCAGCTCCCCCATATTTCGTACTTTCTATAAAAAAAAACTAATTGACAGGCATTGAATTAGAAGGGCGCCCAATATTTTGTACTGTCGCAGAGGGTATAAACCTCAATCAACAGTACTGGGGACGGACACTCTTGGCGACATGGATATGTATTCGTTTTATTTATTTGATCTCAGAATATTTGTAATTTGTAATTTTTACATAGAGAATGACTAACTTATCGGTCATGCTATAAATAAATGTTTTTCCCAAACAATTTAAATCAAATACTTCGGATCATAAATGAAAATAAAACCAACGTTTTAAGTACTTCACCATGATGGTGTTGGAAGTGGTTCAAAACTGTTTCGCTGGAAGTGGAAAATATGCATTGATTGCATTTTTAGAAGTGGCGGAAATTTCATTCTGTTTAAATGGCTTCCACTTTTTTGCTGGGCCGCTGATTGTGATCTGGAAGTCGTGAAAAGATGGATAATCGTCAATAAATTTAACACAAGAGAGATGCTGTTGGTTTTTACAGCTTTTTTACTGCATTTTCACCAGATCCTCTATAGCAATGTTTAGATCATTTCTGTGACAATTTTTTCTTTTAATCAGAATTCCCATATCTAATTAATTTGAGTAATTGATTAACAACGATTTTAAACATATGTTAACAAATTTTAAGTTTTCATATCGAAAAGAAAATCAAATAATAAAAATATTGAATATTCTCACAACGACTGTCTTTGTTATTTCATCGATCCCTTTGATGTAATTAGAAGCAGAAACTGTGCTCATATATCACTTGTGGAAACTATGAAATTACTATTTTTTAAAATTACTTCCACTTTTTTTGCTGGTGTCTAAAATCTATTCTATCTGACCTGATTGGACCTTATCAGTACAGGTTTAGATCTGGTAAAGCTATAGCTTGTCACTATACTACAGCATATCCAGAGGATAACCGAAGAAGTTTAGATATAATTTTTGCCGACTATAGAGGTACTGTAAAGAGTTCAATACGACAAAAGTTGTATGAAGCTTTGTTCGACTTTAGTTTTTCTGCGAAACTTACGCAATTTTACGTTATAGTTGACAGTAATCAATTGAAGTCTTCAACAAAGTTAGGCAAACATTTCATTGAGTCATTTTATGGTAGATGAGGATTCATATAGAGTGATGTGTGATCCCTTCAATTGTGGAAACGCTTGTGAAGAAAGTTTCAACTAACACTACTATTTTGAACAAAAGTCACATGTTACTTGCGTAAGCCGATGATGTTAATATTATTGACCAAAAACGGCGAAACGTTACTCTGCAACATTCTCAGACATTGAGGAGGAGTTACCAAAAGTCGTTCAGGTGGTAATCAAGGAACATATCCAAGCTATCGATTTCGAAGTAGAAAGAGCCTATTTGTTTGCGCCGCTGTGTAGGCAACTAACTACACCTTTACAGTAGTGGATGAATTCATTTACCTCATCTGACGGCGTTCGCTTGAAAATTAAGTGAAAAGTATTGCTTGCAAATAAATGCTATAATAAGGTTTGAAGGCAAATGACGGAAAAATATCCAACTGTACCAAACAATAATCCTATTTATCTCGCTTTATATCTCAGAATCCTAGCTCCGGACGCAAAGGTGTTAATCATTTCTTGCAGTCTCTGAGAGGCAAATATTGCATTAAAAATACGCTCTAGTGCGAACGTTATTCGATAACGAACCCGATGAGTAATGCAGGAGGTGGTGACCAATAATCTGTTGGGGGGGATCAGGGTTTTAAAACGCTGTCACAACTTGGTTTGACAAATTGGTAATTGGGATTCTTTTTTACGCGCATAATAGGGGAAGAATAGGAATAGTCGTCATGTTTGCAAATAGATGCAGAATACTGAGTGTGTGATAACCAGCATCCGCATTTTTGCCGACGAACAGAATGTATTCCCCTCTTCGAGAATGTATTCCCTAAACTTACTAAAATTTGATTTGACAAATTTGAAATTGGGACTCTTTTTAACGTGCGGCGTATAATAGATGAAAATGGCCATTTAGTTGTCATTTTTGCAAGCAAGTAAGTGTAGAATATAAAATGATGGCACTGATGGAATTTTTAACGACAAACAACTTCCCCACTGCTGTCTTTGAGGATGTACTCATATTTCCTCATAATTACTAAAAAGAATCTCTTACAACGTATTCTTGTGCAAACCATGGTGGTGATTTCAAAGTATTGCATTGAAAACATAAACTATATGATTCCCCTACTGGCCAATTGCATTCATTGCCTGATCCACTAACTTCTTTAATCAGTTTTTATTGACACCACTATGACAGACATAACACAAATGCAGCCATGCTGATAACTAATCAACCATCTTTGGTTCATGCTCACAAAAAAAAAAAACCAGAAGCTTTTCAAATCAATACACAACAAATGAATTTATGACGGAAAGCGTTAACACGTTCACAGTGGAAGCGATCAGCGGGTACGTAGCTGCATCAACTTCTTACAAATATCTCCGAAGCGTGGAATTTGGTACCAAAAACTACCTGTAGACTGAACGAATGGGCAGCCGTATAGATAGATAAATACATGGGTGCACAATAAAAAAAAAATAGACAAAGCCCCGCACAAACAATAACAACAGCCACAAACAAGCAAACAATTCACAGCAGAGAAACCGAAACGATCATATCCAAGATGAAAATGAAGTACATTCACGTTCAGCAAAAAAAAAAAAAAAAAAGGATCATTAATAATGCTCAATATTTCACAATACTAGACAAATACGTAGGGGCGAATACAACACAATACAATGTGAGTACAGAGGCCTAAGCATGCAGCAGAAGATAAATACATTCATATGCCCATATTCATGGATATGGAAGAGAGATTTTGGAATGAATGCAAAGGAACAAGCATCATCAGAGTCGACCTGTCAAAGAGATGAACTGTTCAAATTGTCATGTCAAATAAGCTCATTTTCACACTTTCAAATATAAATTCATAAAGCAGAAAAGTAATCGTCTACCTAAGAAATATTTTGCTGTCTCGATCTCATATGATCTTATTGTTTCGTTTGATTTTGTGGCAAGAAGTTGAACAGGGAAATATCTGCTACTTGTCCTAGGAATTCTAATGAAAGATTTAAGTATATATCTTCCGTTAACACATGCCTAATAATGACAATCTAAAAAACTGTTAAATATAGGGTTGTCCATTCTTGGCAAGGTTGTCAGCTGTTAAATAACCGTCATCTGAAGTGTTATTTTAGTGTTATCGAACAAAATTTTTTTCAGCGATGAAGCTCATTCCTCACTCTGTGGTTACGTTAACAAGCAAAATTGTCGCCTGTGGTGCTCGGAGAACATAGAAGTGATTGCGGAAAAGCCATTGCATCCGAAAAAGCGACTGTCTGGTGCCCATTATGGTCAGTTTCAATCAATTTATGGTTCCTTCTTGTAATGAAAAAATAATCACACCATCGCCTACACTTGCCGGTCCCAAAAGAGGTCACTGAAGAAATGCAATCAAGGAAAATTTACTACAAGATGTATTAGAACCCGGAACGGTTATTTATTTTTTAAACATTTTTAAAAATAGAAATCGGAAATAAAAAATTTTCTGATTTTGATTTGAAAAAACAAAAAAACAGAAATAAAAATCAATGACTGCCTGATTTTTGTTATTGACTGTAATTTTTGCTTTTTTAAATAAGAATTTGTCAAGATTTTTATTTTCGATTTTCATTTTTAAAAATTGGTTTTATAAATTTTACTCATAAATCACTGACAGATTTTTTTCTTTCATTCATAGAAATATCAATTACAAATTTTTAAAAATAAAAATCGAAGATAAAAAATGTTCTGATTTTGATTTAAAAAAAAAAAAAAAAAAAAAAAAGATATAAAAATCAATCACTGACTGATTTTTCTTATAGATTTATTTATAGGTATACATTGGGCCGTATTTTTTTGAAAACTACCTCAAAAGGATCTACAGCTGCAACCAATCCAGAGGCGGTCATTTAAATGGCCGCACATAACTGCAAGGTCCAATCATTATAATGACATTTCAAGTAATGTGTGTTTACTTTACTTGAAAACGAAAAATGGATAAGCCTATATGTATGTGGTTCTTAGTGGTAACAAAATTATATCGGAAAAGCTTTGATAAACTATGGGAGCGCTTAAAAAAATAACAATGATTTTCTTTCTTTTGTTCTAAGATCGTTTTTTAAATGTTAAACAAAATCAGCAGATATTTCCATAAATGAAAACCACATTTGTAGACTCTTCCTCAATTCCTGTGAACGCTGCAGTATCATCTCATAGTTTTGTCAATATCACCAACGCATGCAAATACAACGTGGTCAGTCCTCAGTATCATTCCCTAAGATATTTTGAACAGAGTGCGTGATAGGCTATCGTCTTGCCTAAGAGCTCATTTGGGGACAAAAGGTTTCCATAGACATTTATTTTTATCAGTCTGTAAGGAGACATTAACTTCGCAAAGGTAACAAACTTAGTCATGGCTTTAAATAATTTCTGCTGAATCGAACTGTCGAAGTCAGCTTTGCAATCTAAGAAAAGATGATGCGTGTTGAATTTTTATTCTTGAGTGTTGCCCACGATTTATCCTGACATAATCGTGGCCAGTTCTAGATTTACTAGGACCCTATAAACGATGGATAAGAGGCCGGTCCTGCGCCTTTCTAAACTCTTCGTTTTCCATTAGGTTAGCCAACACGAGCTTAAGAGCTCATGCATGTGCATTATGTGCTCATCCCAACCGGCCTTAATTAATTGTACTGGCAGGCCATCTGACCTTGTTGTAGATTAGTTGTAAGTTGTATACGCCAGCGGCAATCATTGAAATATTTTCTACATTTGTATCGCCTCCTATAAGTAGCATTTTGTAAAAATGAAGCCTGGTTTCTGTGAAAGTCAAAGTTGCGTTGTATACATCTGTAAATTCTGTTCCCGTTTTCCACCCTGTTCATCGCGGCGGCGCAGTCGTATGCTCTCAAATGGTCTCATCATCATTGTCTGCCATTGGATCCTACGTACTCGTACAAATCAACTCGATAAAGAAATATTTATCTTTAAAGCGAGTTGTGGCTCTTCGGTCGTTAATAGGGCTAAACCAACCAATGGATTTTTGGATATAGTCCATTCTGGAGGTCAAAGTATTAACTTCGCTGAGAACAAGGCAAACTGCCATCAGGCCACATCCGTACAGCTTGTGAAGTTTTCCCGAACAGACTCGATGCTATTACACGTTCTAAAGGTGGCTACATCGAACAATATCATATTTTTTTTTTGTAATTTTTTTATAATCGACAAAATGACAGCATTTATGATTGGTCATACTTCGAGCGCCGGCCTCTGCACATATTTCTTTGAATTCTTTGCTTTTAAAGTTGTTTCTCTTATTCTTTATAGTAATACGGATTTTATTAATAAAAATGGAAAAATCGACCGAATGGAATCATTAAAAAAAATATATTTTTTTTTTTCGAATAAACGAGTGTACGAAAATATCCGTTATTGGAACACCTCAATTGCACCTCTATAAATCAAATTACATACCTTAAAACCCTATCTTCCGTCATTTATCATAAAGTTGTTGAACACACTTCGTACATAAGTCATACTCAAACTCCTACCGCAAACTACCCACATAGAAGCGATCTCATTTTTCAGTCGTAGCCAATAGATTTGAAAAAAAGGCTACCCGTCTGTCTACACAACGATCCAATATGAAAAGACAAGAAAATAAAATATAAGCAGCTTTTCAGTTTAAAGCTTTCTTTGTTAATTTCCTTAACAATTGTACTCAGAAACCATCATCCGTGACTTTTGTGATGTGATGATATATCATCGCTCGTGTTCATTCGCCAGCTCACTCACTCAGTTACTCACTCTCTACTCAATCACCACTAGAGTTGTCACTGTATTTTATGTATTTACAATCGTTTCTTGCAAAATGTTCAAATGATTGATTGTTTTTCACAGACACATGCATTATATGTGTGTGTGTGTGTGCAGGGGTATCTGTGTGATGATGTGATGATACTCTTATGCTGTCTGGTTGGTGGTTTTGTATAAAAGGATTGATTGTAGCAAAGAAATTGGTTACTGTTGTTCTTCTGTTTGGCTTCTTTAACTTCCTAAGCCATCTTCACAACACGCTTTGTGCGTGAAGCGTTGAAATATGATCTAAGATATTTTATTATACATTTGGATAGCGTACACATGCATGTCGGCGTGTGTGTCTGTATATATTTAAGTTTATGTATGATTGTCGGACATTTGACAAATTAGCGGTTTCGTTACGTTATTTGTTTTCGGTCAACATCAATTGGTTCTACTTTGGTAGCCTTTTTTTTTTTTGTGGGCCGGTTTGGCAATGTTTGCTACGGGTGAATAGGATTTTCAAGGTATTGCCTTTATTCGTCTTCTTCGGCGTCCATGAACAACTGTTTGCAATGAATTTTGTTTTTGGCTTTTTTTGTGTTTTCGCTAAATCGTGAAAATTAATTACTTTTGCGTTAAGTGATTAAATGTTTTCGCGTGCCAAATTTGTAAAACATCGTGCGATTGTAAGCATAGTTTAGAAATTATTAAATATATAATAATATTAAATATATAATTATTAAATATAAGCAAATCAACGTGAAGAGTAGCCAACGTAGCAGCTGGTACGGAGAAGTACTTTCCTTGAACAGCATTTATAATAGAAAAAATCGTAGCAAAACTCAAAAACTTTCTTAATTTATGAGAAGGGTGTGAAATATAAAATCTAATCGTGATTTCGCTGCTGAAAAAATGCTGCTTTGTAGCGTAAGAGCGTAACATTTTAAGAACATGGCCCTAGCCCGGTGAAAGTATAAATTTTTTTTTGGGTCAGAAGGAACGTAAATATAACGCACTTGCTAAGGAAAAGGCGCTAACCTATGTTTTAAGAAGAAACGTTTATATTATTGCATAATAAATGATGCATTTACACTCATTTGCAACCCAGCAAAAAAAGAGCACCCAAAGAAGCAAATATTCATCACAACTTGTGATTGGGAAGTATTGAAAAATTGCGTTATCAACAATGAAATTAACATAGGGTTGCCATAGCAGGGAAGCGCTATTTTATGATGTCTCTTCCCTATACTTAATTTGCCAATAGGAAGACAACAGTATTCTTGGCAATAAAAGTTAATGACCTACTCTTAGTAAATATATATATAAGTATATTAAAACAAATTGTGCCCAAATTGATTTCAATGCCTTTAAAGCATTCGCTCCAAATTCAATATACTTTTGCCATTGTTGTATATGACAGCCTAGAGCCTTCAAAGCGCGTAGCGATTCACGTTGAATATCTTCAATCCACTCAAAAGAGTGTCTCCGGAATGGTATTTTGAGTTAAGAAAATAGGCAAGAGCCACACGATGTTGACTCAAGCGAATACGATGATTGTAGTTAGTTGAATATTTGCCAGAGCACACGCGGACAACATTTAAAAGGATAACATTTAACTGGTATACCTTGTTAACAGTTTAGTCCAGCATTAGACACCCATATCGCACAATATCGCGAAGAAGACTTTGGAAGACTTTTCAGTGTTGTTTCCCAATATTCAATCGACTGATCAGTTGTTTCTAGACCATAAGCTTGGTTTCAGCTGCTGCAAGTATGCATTCTATAACGTGCTGGCAGTGAAAAATCATCTCTTCACATATTTTAACGCTACGGTTTGTTTTTGGAAGAGATTTGGTGTTTTTGGCACCAATCGAGATCGGAGTCCGAAACCAACCACAACCACCAACCACACATCTTTTAAAATACCGATTGACTGACCTGAGCTCGAAATCTCGGTTTTGTTGAAAGGGGTATTTTGTCCATACAGGTTGATAGTTGCCCTGGGCGCTCTTCGTCTTCAACCCGTCCGTAGCCTTCTTTGAGTTGTTTATGCCTACTTTAAACATTTCTTTCTAACAAAGCCTGTTCACTGAAGCGCTTTTGCAACATTCTGAACATTTTCTCTGTAGAAATTCCATTTTGTAAACAAAATATAATGCTCAATAAAAGCCCATATTGTTGAAATTGGCAAAATAATTTTTTGCATCGTACTTAACCAAGAATAGCTCCAGTGGGAATGATATTTATGATATGAAATTTAGTGCGGATGTCTGTCGTTTTTCTGAGATTCTGTATACGCGCGTAACTTTAAATGGTAACTATTCTTACTCTTTGGACACAGTAATATATATTTTCAATACTAGACCACAAAACACTCCAGTTGTCGGTTATCACTACTTGTGACCATTCGTATAAGAAATTTTAAATCACGCCGATATGAAGATAAAACCAAACATAAATTTTTATTACAAGTAAAAGTAATTCCAAAGAATAAATAAAAATCATTTCATTCTATTTTTCCGTCATTCCACAACCACCTCCAACTGATACTGCATGTCTTTTGCGAATTTCGACTCCATTCCATCACCTCTACGTGCATTTGACCAAGCAAATTATGTGCTACTCCTATTTTATAATCGTCGTGCAATCAGAAATGTTAGTGTAATCATCATTGTTACAAATTGAGTTTAAGAACTCGACAATAAATCTAAAAGCAAGGAGAAAGAAAACTGCAATGGAACTGTATATTAAATTAAGGTCTTGCGTGATTTAAACCGACAAAATCATACAATATAACATATAATTTTATGTAATTTACATTAAAGTTTTTTGCATATACTAAATACACTTTGAGAAATCATTAATGAAGGTGAATTAAACACAATCATTTTATGGGAGGTTGTAACAAACTTGCGTTTAGCCCAGTCCATAAAAGTTACCATAGCAGTGCCGCGGTTACGATAACAAAATCGCAATTAGCTCTTGTTTTTGCATGTGAACGAGATTAAATGGGAGAAATTTCACACTGGAGCTTCTATGACTGAAACTTAAACAATCGGGTTTTACAATCACTTCAAGTTGTGAACTAGTAAAGTTCAAGCTTGAAAGAAAATTTTGGCCATGAAGTCTTAGTATAAATCAGTGAAACGTTTCTCTTGCCCTAGCAAGTCTATTGTTAGCAGCCATTTTGTATGGAATATGTAAATATTATCGCAAAATTCTTCTCCCTTTGTCGTTTTGTCTAATAATTTACGCGTAAATATAAAAACGTAAAGTGTTTTCTGTAGAAATGTAAATTTTTCCAACTTACTGCAGCCAAAAAGAAAAGTTTCCTTTGCCTTTGATTGACAGCTCTTGGCTGCTGTGTTTGCATCCATCTCTGACGGATTTCATATTTTTAGAGAGTGACATCGCGCCGTCACACACCCAAATGACAGCAGCCATCGAATAGCATTTTGTGAGGGTATTTCGAATGATTGACACCCAATGCAGAGAACGAAACTCTAAGCAGAGATGTACCTTTTTCCACTGGTGCAAGGGATGTGTCGCCTCATTTGGGTGGTGGTGGTAGTGGTGGTAGGGGCGAAATGAAACGAAAGAAGTTTGCCAAAGTATGGCATTATTTTTAAGTTTTCTACGGGATTTTCTTTTTGTTTAACTTTCACATTTGAATGGGTAACAAAGAAGGGGAGGGATATTATGAAGTTTTTCAATTTGAATAGAGATTTAAAGTTATTGATTATAAATAATTTAATATTTTAAAGTGAGAATATGAAATAAGGAAATGGATAAGACCGAAAAGTAAACTTGATTTATGCAATAATAGAAAAAATATTCATAACTAAATAATGTTATATAAATTCGAAAATAGTAGAGTTGGATGTATCAATGGTGTGCCGTGCCATCGGAACTATTCATCACTAGCATCAATCATATGCTAGTTCATGAACACAGTTGAATCAAAAGAAATCCTAGGACCGCAATCTCACCGTTAGAAATATTTAAAATGAAAGTGAATTCAGGGCATCCGCCATGACATATTAGGTTTTATATGACGTTTCGACAAAAAGGTGTTAAATTGATGCGAAGTCAAGATATCCTCCATGGCACGGCAGTAAAAAAGAAGGAAGCCAGCATTTTTATAACTTCTATGACTTAAGACCATATTTACCACTTCTTGGGAATCTCTTTTCAACTACATGCGAATGTAACTATTGAAAGCTGTTTTTTTTTTGTGTTCCAATAAAATCACTTTATAATTTTACGCTTCCTTAAAGTAAATTCAAAAACGATTGCAAAACATGCAATTTAATCAAAGGCCAACAAATTTTTCATATGAAGTTATTGGAGTTTTTCTGAAATTCTAAAACGACCGTGAGATACATCAATGAAATAATCTCCATGATGAAAATTTTCACCTTTCTCGAAAAACTTCTTATTTTTTTGTAAGCGCTTACCAAAAATAGCTTCTTTCACTTGTATAAATTTGCATTAAAAATCAAGAGTTTTTCGTTGGTTTATGGGATCTTTTAAAAAAAATGGATCCCATGGATCACTAAAATGAAGCCAAAGACAACATCATCCCTACTATGACAAGTCCGCGTTAAGTTCATCGAATGTTGTCAAAATTTTCGCTATGAGATGCTAATTTTTGTTTTTTTTTATCTTTAAGTGCTATTTTTTTTTTTATTTTTTTTTTTTATTTATTTTTTTTTTTTTTTATTGCTAGGATGATACGTCGAGTAATACCTTTAATTCGACAGAGGAAACTTTGACTTCGCATTCATTTTATATACTTCCAACTGTTAGATTTCAGTCATAGGATACAGTTTGCTTTGTAAAAAAAATTCTAAATAAAATCCTGCTAAGACAGATCCTAAAAACTGACCTCGATCCATTGTTACTGGGAGCTGTCAGCAAAATAATTCTTCAAATAGATGATTATTTGACCTCTCCAAAAAAAAAAAAAAAAAAAAAACAAAACTTTTGGAAAAGTTTTAAGGAAAACAAAGCTGAAACTTTACAAGCAGATCATACGCTTTCCTTCTAATAATGAAGCCTTCTCATTGATGCATATAAAGAGCTGCAGCACATATAAGTGACGAAAACTCCTAATAAATCTGGGCTGACATGGACCATCAATTTTGCAGTGGTTGTAAAATGCAAGACAAAATAAAGAAAGAAAAGCCACAAATGTTGAAGACTGCTACAAATGTTATAACGACCATGATTTTAGGATGTGCTCCTCGAATGGCCAGTCTCATTTCGGATTAATTTGGCCACGACAACTATATATGTATATCACAGCCAGCCAAATTTTTGTGGAGCCTGCAAATTTTATGGGAGTGTGATTATAGTACGAGTCTCCCACTCCAGTAAAGAAAATGACCGAAACGGGCTCGCGAATTATCGATCCTTGCAGCAGATATGGGGATTGTACTTCTATAAGTTGGTAGGTCGGGAAGGCAGCATCAACCGGTTATTGATGGGGACACAGATGCTCGTAACCACACCAAAATTGGTACAGAATATCAATAACGTGGTCTAACAATAAGGTTGTGATGGCAATGAACTTTTAAACGATATGCATCATTGCCTGGACGTCGGCATATCCAATGATATTATTTCAAATGTGATTTCATCATGTAATTTCATCTTGAAAAAGCCCAAGGGCAACATGTTTACATGCATCACGTTGACAATAAAGTAGCCTTTTCCACTCTGAAGCAATGTTAGCAGAGTAAAAGCTGTAGTGCGATGGAGATGGTAATAGAGAAAGCACCAGTAAATGATATGTTACTTGCAAATACTGATAATTGATTAAAGGAATTACTGTAGCCTTCTGTGTGAAAAAATTCCCCGGGCAGAAAAGATGCACTGCAAGAGAAATGTGCGCTCAACAAATTGAAAACTGGATTCAATTAAGAAATTCAGTTGTCGAATTGACTTTTTAATTAATTAAGAAATATTAGTTAAAACAGTTAAACATTTTAGTTATTTCCTTAAATTAAAAACAATCGGAGTATATTATCATCTTTACGAAAAGAATCGAATAAAAATGGCAGCGAGTTCTTATCTTGGAAATTGAATATAAAACTTTTAGAAAACGAGTCGCATACGCTGTCCACATTGGATCACACTCGATTGACGAAAAGCAAAACTAATACCCTATAAAGCAGCATTCTACTTGGTCAAAAATTTCCATCTGTTCTTTAACGAACAATTCAAACCCATTTTATGAAAAACAAAAATTGCGCAAGCAAAGTTGGACTGGTGTTATAAGTTCAGTAGGTTGTGATCCACCGTGTCGTGGACGTTGTACTCGTAAGATAAGTCGGCGTGACCAAAACGTCCTCATTCCGTGCATAACACATTTAATTAGACCGAATTTTCTTTGATATATCTATTTAGATATAATCGCACCATTAATAAGCGTTAAAACTCGAATATTTGTTTCGCGTATCTATCAACTTTCATATTTGTTTTAATTAACGAATAAAATTTAACAAAATGTCGAATCTTTTTTCAGAAATAGCTTCAATTTTTGCACGAGTATGGAAAAGATTTTCCTACTGGATCAATTTTGTCACTTGTGACAATTGTGAGTTATCGTCAAATATGTGGACATGTAAAAACGACTGCTCCTTAAACATAATGCACCGATTTGTCATAATTTTCTAGCAATAAATCCTTTTCTGTTTTAATATTTTTCAATAATTACGTCAATAATTTGGGCGGTTCCCTACAAATGTTTATAAATTGATGTGGTCCTTTCCCGTACCTATCATTGTTGGTTGCATATTATATTATTTCCACTTTGTAGTTAGATCGCGAAAGGAAAATACTTAAGATGCTGGTGAAAAACCACATTTTATTTTTGAAGCAATGCTTTCGGTCCTCAAAAAGTTCAATATGTCAAAAAAGTATAAAAAAACTTAATGTTATATCAAAAAACTGTGAAGTTTTCACATTAAACGTACTGATGGCTTTTATGTTACATTCATCATATCCCTCTGGAGTGAAAATTTCATAGTCCAGGGAAGTTAACTTCGCGATCCAATGTTTTCTTACATTTTATTCTACAGGGGAAGAAATACTTGTTTATGGTCCGACTCCCATTAAAGACTATTACCTTATCGGCACACACAAATCAGCGATTGCAATGCCAAATTACGAAAATGCTAACTGTGGGACATGAGGCAATAAACTTTAATGAAAGCGAGAGTGAAGAAAAAAGTTAAGCAATCCAGTGGTAAAAAATTATATACGATCGAAGTTCATGGACGACTAAACAAATTTGTTTGTAACACATTATATAAATGAAAACGTAACAATTACATTAAGTAATTGAAAACTTAAGTTAATCTGTTAATTCTTTGGATATTCCAAAGGTATATCCAATCATTCTTATACTCACCCCTAACTTTAATTCACACACCCTCTTTCTCTCTCTTTTTCTCTCTCTCTCTCTCTAACTATCTTTCTGTAACTACTTCCTATAATCCTTAAAGTATTTTGTCATTTGTTAACATCCTTTAAAGGGATTTGTTTTAACCACCAATTACTACCACTATTCATTAACAATAATGGCATTTGTTGATTCATTGTGTCGGCCCTGACGAAAAAGGGTTCCAAAATTATGTGGGCAAAAAAAAATTAGATTGATAGAAGACAAGAAAAAGAAATTTCGACACGAAAAAAGTGTCTTCAATCATTTCTCGCTATCTATGATTCTTTTGTTGCCTTTATCCTTTTTCTTCGGTAACAAAGTCATTTGGCTATGACATTTATATGAAAAGTATTTTGTCACAGCACATTTTGTCCGATAAGTTTTAATTAGTCTTAGAAGCTGCTCATTGTCTGAAGTTGCAATATGGGGAACCGTAGAAAACAAAAGGGTTACAAAGGTTTGTGTCATGTGGCTCACAATTAGAGGCAAGTTAATAGGCGGTTGGTGGAGATGTACAATTTAGT
Organism: Philornis downsi; assembly: GCA_019455685.1. Lineage (NCBI taxonomy): Eukaryota > Metazoa > Arthropoda > Insecta > Diptera > Muscidae > Philornis > Philornis downsi. The sequence continues at coordinate 318,122 of JAHXMU010000483.1, forward strand.
TAAGGAAACGATAAGATATCATTAATTTAATGTTTGATGATTAGTTGGTATTTCGAAATACTAAAGCATTTTACGGTAAACGAAATGTGGATGAAGTCAGATACTTATAGTACTTTATAAACATATCAACCAAGATATGCCTTTATGCAAGAGGTAAAATTGTCGTCAAATCATATATGTTGCACCTAGAACATTTACAACTAAACTAAGTATTGTGCGATGGGGACATTCCAATATTAGTTACTGACTCTTATTTACATGGAAACGAACAGAAATAAACGTTTTGCACAATTTCCGAAGCAGTTTATGATTAACAACTGGACCAAACATCAACCCCAATTCGCTAACTTCGCTAACTAACTAAGGACGCCCCTATCTGATTGGCAGATGCCTTCTATGGGCTGGACAGGTATAGATACGAGGTAAGCACTCAGACATTACCCATAGTTTCCAAGCACAAAGTTGACATACTGGTATATTCCTGGTTTAATTCTATAAGCGAAAGAATTGTCACAAGAGGCGCTAAGGCGAAATAGTTCCCTATCACACCGTTTTGTTTGTAAGCCGCGATGGAAAACAAAGTGCCTGGAAAGTATAAATACTGCCACTACTCTGGCTAAGACATCAAAATTGTTCTGAGTGACTTGAATGTCAAATAGGAAGGGAAGATTGCCTTAGTTCCACCGTTATCAAATTCAGTGTTGCAAACTCTCTGATAAGGAACTCAGATTGGTTAGTTTCACCGTGTCAAGAACTAAATGAAACTAGATTCTCATAGTTAGATATGCATAAGGAAACCTGACTATTCCTAGATTAAAATACAATAAACAAGTTACAATATGGTTATAGGCGGAAAGTAATAAATGGTGATTTTTTAATCGAAGTTTTTTTTTAAAACCGAATAAAACACTCAAATTTGCGTCATATATATTATATATTAAAATTTTTTATTGGAATCGATAAATTTATCTTATCTATTTAATTTTGAAATATAATTTCATGTAAATGTTGTCCGCGGCTTCGTCTCAAAATGTCCATTTGGAAAGTCCAATTTTTCGTCACTTTTTCGAGCATTTCGGCCTGTATTTCACGAATAACGCTTGTTATGTTATCCTGTAAGCTTCAATAGTATTCGGCTTGTCCACATAGGCTACCGACTGGACATAACCCCACAAGAAATAATGAAGAGGCGTTAAATCGCAAGACACACTCTACATAACAACACTTCTAATAATTGCTAGTTCCATATGCCATCACAAATGAATAAACTATGACGGTTATCGGCGATGGCATCGAGACAAAGTGACGTCAGAATAACAAGATCACGGCTTAAGATCTACAAAGCTTGGCGTGCTAATATGCTGCCGGCAGGGACTTTCAAGAATGGTGCCGATTACCTCATGATGATTATGATGTAGATGTTGAACACGACTTGGTTCAACAAATGCATACCTGACTATTGGAAACATATTGTGATTTATGCTGAAAAAACGCTATCTATGTGTAATTAGCAAATATCGTGATGTCAGTTTTTTACCCATCGATTATAAGGTTCCATAGAGCGTGGTATGTGCTAGACTAAAGCCAATTTTACATGACCTGACGAACTAACAAGATAGCCGCACTACAGCAACTCCCGGACAAGATCAAAGAAACACAGATCGACTTATACCACCTTTTCTTTGACTGTATATCTATCATCGACAGTCCAATATTCAAAAATATGATGCTAATGCCGGGTTTGATACTTCTGCGAAGTTTATATGTCTTTGTGTGACTGGCCAATATTTTATATGACGGACGTTGATCATCTCCAGTAAAGAAAGACAATAATTTTACTAATATTTTGTACTCCAAAAGGGGGCTCTTGACACTATGGCAGCCTATTGTACGTCCTATTCAACATGGTTTGAAGACGATTATGATGATTATGCGTTGTCGGTTGAAAATTTGATGATGTTACTGCAACGTTCTCAAGCATTGAAAAAGAGGCAGGAAAAGTATGTTTTACTAATTTTACTAATTTTTACTAATATTTTTTACTCCTATTCAGCATGGTTTTAAGACAAAAATTTCTCTCAAGAAGTGAGAAAGAGCCTGCAAACGAATGTTATTAAAGACTTAACAGGGAAATTAATGGCAGGCTTTCTTTCGACGAATAAAAATTCAACTATACTGGACACTAATCTGCAGTCCGAAATGCAAATAACGTGGTCAATCGTATTAAAAGCAGATGCTGCGTTGGCAGTGTATTGTGCAAGTGGACTAAGATGCTCTTTTACTATAAACTCGATGAGCGACGCAGAAAACGCGACCGAAACTTTTCGCATTATTTTCTATATGCGGCGTAAAATATGTAGTTGTTTTCGTTTTAGTCGTCATCTAGGAAGAAAAAGACAAGTAATAAAAAAATGTAATCAAATTTTACTCTACGAAAAAGTACTGCAATGTCAAATGATTGAGAAAAAAAACAATTCTATCATTCGTTTTTCAGTTGTACTTTAATCCTTTTTACCACTTTTATAACTTTTTTTTAGAGCAAGGGAAAGAATGTTTAGTTAGAACTAGTTAAATTTGTGCATCTATTGGAAATTAGTGCACAGCTATTGTTTGCAATCGATATACTCCTATTAGCGGTGGGTATTTCTAAAATATTGTTAAATCGCTTGGTTTTTACTTACTTGCTTTTTCTGAAGCTTGTTTTTGTTTTGTGAAGGTTAATCCCTGCAATTAAATAGGCTAATCTTTTTATAAATTTTTCTTCTACTAACTGTAATGAATCTGTTGACACTTTGACATAATTATTGGTTAAACAAATGGAACAATTCCCATTTTTTTCCTTAGCTCTACCACTGCCAAAATCTTTCTTAATTTTGTATAATTTTTAATTCAACGCTACTACCCCGTTCATTTGCCTTTTACAATTCCAAATTAGAAATACAATGAGAATTTGAGCATATTCACTATAATTTATAATGATTATGTTGGGCATCATAATATCGTATTATTTGAGATTTCTATTGTCAAAACAAACTGGCAGTCAGTCGCCGATGGCATAATGTGGGGGGGGGAAATTCATCTGATTTTGTTTTCATTCCCTTTTCCTACAATCAAATCGGATTTGATGCGTTTTTTGTCAGTAGCCCATCAGTCGCATTTGTTGTTCGAATACAGCTATATGAGTATAGAAACACAAACTTTGCAACGCATTCAAACGAGAGACTCTCAAACCGACATTGATATTTCCATGAGAAATTGACTTTTTTTGAGTTTGCCGCAAAAAAAGTATCGAATGATTAATGATTGTTTCGTTACTAAACAACAACAGAACCGTAGAAGATGGTGATGGTGATATAGTGTGTTCGAATATTATTTCAGTTTTGTGAATGTAGCGAGAGTACGCATACACAGCTATAAACTTGTAGTCTCGTCACATCCCTGCCGCAATAGTCCTTGATAACATTTGCAAAATGCAATAAACAATACGAGTATTTGGTTTTTGAATTGGTTTCAACTTGAAATCTTTCCAGAGAAGGGATGTTAAAGTATCCTATGCAAATTTTTGTTTCTTTTTTGATACTATCGCCTCATTTTTATCTGTTAAAGAGAAAAATGTAGACATTTAGTTGGTTAAAAAGCCTACAGTATGCAATACGTTCCCATGAAAATTTCCGTCTTCAAATTTGACAAATATTATTTAGTACAGTAAATTTATTTCTACAGTGTCATACTCTGCAAGAACGAATAATATTGCCGTGTCAAATAAAAGTGAAAACTGTTTTTACTGTTTCGAAAGTCGAATGCCTATGATATTTTCCCCTTAAATTTATACCACTCTGCCTTATATCTATGCTAAATTTCATATCATAAATGTTATTAGTGTTTGAGATGAGCTTGATTTTGTGCGTCGCAAAAAATAAATTCCGGAATTTTTACAATGTGTGGTATTGTTGAAATTATCTGCTCAAAACCCATTGATTAGTTATGATTCTTACTAATGATTTTGGCTTTTCAAATGGATCAGTCAATTCCATTAAAAAAACATTTTGGGTCTCAGATGCGTCAAATGTCGATTGGTCCCAAATACTCTCAATTTGGCCGACGCATTAAAGACTGTGTGAAAAGATGATTTCTGGCTACCAGCATGTTACAAAAAGCGTTATTACGGAAGATGAATTTTGGATCTTTGTTTATCATGTCCAAGATGAAGCTAAGCTGAATAGTTACAAGTAGAGCCAAAGTGTTTAGAAATTCAAAGTTGCGCTGACAGTTTTCCTCGCCAAAGTCGCTAGAAATCAAGGTTGTGATGACAGTTTTCCTCGATTATAGCTATGCGGTACTGCGAATGTACATCATATTTTTTGCTCTAAATTTATAGCGCTGTGTAGCACAGACATCTATGCAAAATTTCACATACATAATACATTTCATTAGTGTTTGAGATGCGCTTGATTTTGTGCGTCGCAAAAAGTGAATTCCGAAATTTTTACAATGTGTGATTTTGTTGAGATTTCCTGCTCTAAAACCATTTATTAACATTGTACGGTTTCTCTAAACGGGCTAAACTGACAACAAGGAATATTATTTTAATGTTAAGTGCCACTTAAATAAAGTTATTCGTAACAAGAGGCTGGAATTAAAGGCAGACAACTGCTGGCTTGGAGTCATAATAATACATATCTCACACTGCATGATATCTTTGTGGATTTCCATCGTACTTGCCTGGTGTGGCACCTTCTGACTTTTGGCTATTTTACAAACTTTAAAGACCGTTCTTGGAAGACTGAAGATATTGAACGTGAACCGTGAGGCGCTTTGGGTCTAATTGACGTACTTCGAAGATTGGAAATAATGTTCGTCAGAAGTGTGTTATGTCCGGAAACAATTTGAAGGCGATAAAATAGATTTGGATGAATAAATAAAGATAGTTTGATGAAAATAAAAACTGTGTTATTTTTTATGCACGTTAATAGTTCTGAAATTTTGTTAGATTAGAAATCAGTGCCTCATTTTTATCAACAACTCATTTTTAAACAACATCTCCACTAAGGAAAACACTCACTGGGAAAATGTGGAAAGCCGATATGTTATGCACCGGTTTATCCATTTTCGATTTCAAAAGCAAAGTTAAATAAAACACACATAAAGCTAAGATTTTATTATAATGCTTGGATCTTGCCATTATATACGAAATATAAAGTCATTTAATAGACCGCCTCTCGATTGGTTGCAGCAGTGGCTCCTTTTGAGGTAGTTTTCAATCATCTTTCCGCAAATTTCGGGCGGTATCTCGATCTGCCTAAATACGGTCTTTGACATAGATCCACCAGAAAAAGTTTCTACTAATCTAATCTAATTTTCTACTTTTTAATACTTCGTAAAACTCATAGAATTTATTTTTATACCATCATCTGGAGAAATAAAGGGTATATTATTTAATACGGCAAAAATGTAACTGTAATGTAACACGGTATCTTTTGGACCAAACGCGTTTCGTAACTTTTTAAGTCGATTAAGCGATGTCCGCAAGGCTGGCTGACTGGACGGCGAGTTGTTTGGTTGGTGGCAAAGCCATATATTTTCCCAGGTCGTAGCAGGGGATTATAAACGGGCTAATCGTTCCACTTCTTTAAGTACTGCCCATACAAATTTACCGATTTTCCAAAAATCAATTTCCTGCTCATCCGCATCCTCTAGCAATCCAAATTTTTATCTGTTGCATTGTTTCAGAATTCCTGGTAAAATTTGGAAAAATCGTCAAATTACCCCCATACCTTAAAGACAATCCTCCGGAAGGTTTTCCCACTCAGTTTCGACTTGTTGAATAGCTCCTCTTTGTTGGAAAACCGATGTCCTGCCACTCTCCTTTTAAGGATGCCAAAAAGGTTTTTAATAGAATTCAAATCAGGTGTTTGTGCCGGTCAATCAAGAGTTTGAATCCTATTGTTTGTTAGCCACTCTTTTGCCACTTTCGATGTGTGTTTCGGATCGTTATCATGTTGAAACACGCATCGAAGTGGCATATTCCACTCTGCATGGGGTAGCATTTGGTGTTGTAGTATGGCTCGATATCTCTCACCGTTCATTATTCCATCTATTTTATTAAATGGACCAGGTCCACACCATTATATTTCCCCCACCATGCTTTGCAGTAACGAGGATAATCTTGGTTTTAAGACGTTGTCCTCTGTGTCGCCTGACGGTCTGCATTCCACCCGATTGAATTAAATTAAATTTAGTTTCATCGCTAAACAGTACTGTCCTTCACTTATTTACTGACCAATTGCGATGTCTTTTAGCAAATTTTAACCTTTTCCAAAGAAATAATAGTAATATTAATACAGCATTACACTAAAAATAAAAACTCACCTATTGTTTATATGCCTTATTGTAAGCAATGGTTTTTTGGCTGGTCTGTAACTTTTTAAATTGTTTTCTACATCCCGTCTTCGTACTGTACTGTGATGAATATTCAGTTTTAAAGATGTTACAATTGTTCTTGACGATATAAATGTATATATAGGTATGTCTATGTAAATAAGCTCACCTATATTGGTTTAATATCAACAAATACTGCGTCCGATATTTCCGCGTATATCATAATAACTTCCATCTCTGACTTCGATTTGCGATAGATTCGACTTGCATAACATTAAAAAATCTATGGCAAGAAAAGAAGCAACAGCAGCGACTGGCAAAAAATACACAAAAAGTAGCAAAAGCAAAAACAATTGCTATCTCAAGTGACGAAGGCTGCTGATACAAGTAGGAGACGTCGTTGCAACATCTACACCAGAGTTAGTAGTATCATGTAGTCTGATCCATATTCTGCAGTCACTGATGCTGCTGATGTTACGTATTGTACATTTTTGAATTTCAACTTCCCTGATAAGGCAAGGAAGTAAAGCCATTTCTAAAAATGTACATCTGTGTTCCTTCCTACGAGCCTGTTAACTACATACTTGGATTTCTATTCACAGCGATTGCTCTTTGTGAAATATTTGTTATGCCACTTGTGAATTTGAAAGCATGACAGATTGAGGAAATGTTTGGATGTGGAGGCTTTTGCATCGGTAACTTTATGCATTGGAATTGAATTGTTATGGGACTGAATTGATTTAAATATATTTTTGATAAATTGCTTCTTTGTTTTATTCTCTTTTCCAACTGTGATGACAGTATAAATGAAATCTTGTCATATTCTATGATGAATACATTTCGAGTACGCAAGATAAATTGAATAGATGCAATTGATACAATGCAGTTGCTATGCATTTCTCATGCAACATACATTTGGCTCTTCTATGACAAACATAATAAATGTATATCTAAGGAAAGCATAAATACTATTAACGGCTTAAGGATACATAGCCTGGGCTCCATACAAATAATCTGAATTTAAGTGACACAAAATATATTATTGCGAAATTATATGGAATACATTGAAATTAAAAATAAATTAAATACAATAAATACTTTTAACATCTTGTGATATAATTGACTATATTTAGCATCTCCCGGAAATTTTGCTTGTATAAAAGTTTAAAGGTGCCTTATTAAATTCCTTTATGGTCCTTTAAACTCAACTGACGCCGTATGTTTCGAACCTTAACTTGAGGTGATCGCTCTGAAGATAATTGAAACATTGTTCAATATGCTATTAGCCAATTAGAGATTCACAATTCATTATATTGGTTGGCCGCGTGATCAAATCGGTATCCAAAAACCACTCGTAGCTGACACGATTGCTCTTAATTGCCCACAAATTTCAGTGACAATCTGGTCAAGCTCTAACAACATTTCATAACCCTGGATGAAACATAAATCTATCAAAGCAAAACTATTGTCAATCAACAATTAAAGCACTGGGCTTTCTCAGGTTTATCTGTGCCGAAAAGCTCTAACAGTTTTAATATGTGCTTTGCTAGTTTATATCGATTTTATTAAACAGGGAAAACAATCACCGCAACCATTTCAGTAGCGATCTGAATAAAATCGATCGCATTGGCCCCCAAAAAATGAGTCCTTCTTAAAGACAAATCATCAATTTAAGAATTGGACTGCGGATAGGTCGATCGTCCACAATATTTTTTAGTTTTCGTCCCAAACCACTATTTCTTATATTCAAATACTTATGAAGAAATATCTTGACAGGAAAAGTTTTGATTCCAACCTTAATATCATCGTCAAAAACATCTGTCTGTTTCCCGAACTCGAGAATTTTTACCATTAGTCAAAAATTTGAGGTGCAATAAGTTTCAAAACTGAATGATAGATGAGAACCATTGTAGTTTGATAACCATAGTAATGTTCACTGGATAACTTTGATCCGAACAACTGGGAAAATCATGTCAAATCAGCGCCTAGAGGAGATCAATGTGGTGAGATTGGAGACTAGTTATGCAAAGCTCGAAGTGACGGGAGAGCTGTGGAACAATGAATTTGTTACCACTATTTAAGTTAAATTTTCGTTTTGACTACCTTTTAAATGCATTAAGGGCAGTTTGCTGCTGAATTTCATTTTTGTCTTAACCTCTTTTTCATAGATTTCAGCTTCTTTTTTAAGACTTCTTTCTGATTGATTTTTCTGCTCTTCGTAAAAACACGGCCAACCAAAGACGATTAAGTAAATCTATTGCGAATAATCTTACAAATGCCATCCCAAAACTAGCCGACCCGACATATTTTGGTGAAAAGGTTGTCACTTTAGTATTTTTATTTGGACCATTAAAACTAAACGATCTCAGTGAATTTGTAAATATGGAAAACATTGATCATGCAATTCAATATTTCCCTTTAAAAGGTCTCAGACTAATATTAAAGCCGACCTAGATTCTACTCTGTGGGAGTCTGCTCCTTCGTTTACTAGTGTAAAATATTGGGTAGCAGAGTTTAAATGAGGCTGTACGGGCTGCTAAGACGAACACCGTAGTGAGTCTACCAGTTAACCAGCCACGGTTAAAAAAATCCAAAAAATGGTATTGGGTGATCGTCGGCTGAAATGATAAGCATTTCAAAAAGTGCTATACATCGCATATTTATCGAAGATTTAAAGATGGGAAAGCTGTGTGCAAAATGGATGCCGTGCTTGCTTCCAATAGAATAAAAACAACGGCGTAAAGATGTTTCAGTAGAGTGTTTGGTGATGTTCCACCGCAATAAAGTCGAATTTTTGCATCGATTTATAATCAAGGATAAGACATAGATCAACCACTTCACACCTGAGTCAAAGGAACAATCAAAGCAGTGTACTGGAATGGGAGAATTGTGCCCAAAGAAGGCGAAGACGATTCAGTTTCCAGGCAAGATTATGGCGTTTGTTTTTAAGGATGCCTTTGGGATTATTTTTATTGATTATGGGATTATTTTATTTATCTTCAGAAAGGAAAACCCATCGACGGCGAATATTATGCTAATTTATTGCAGCGTTCAGGTGATGAAATTATAGAAAATAGGCCGCATTTGGCGAAAAAGAATATGTTGTTTTATCAAGGCAATGCTCTAGTTAAGACATTCCCTATGGCGATGGGCAAAATAAATGAATTAAAGTTCAAATTGCTTCACCACGCATCTTATTTGCCAGGTTTAGCTCCCTCGGATTATTTTCTATTTGCAAACTTGAAAAAATGGCTCGGTGGTAAAAAATTTGCCAACAAAGAACAGGTGGAGTCTGCGGTTTATGGTTATTTTAAGGAGTTTGACAGTTCTTACTTAGAACAGAATAGCTATTGAATATATTAAAAAATAAAGCAAATTTTCTAAACCGTTTTGTGTCTTCTTTGTTAGGTTGGCTAGTTTTGCGACCGTCCTGGTATAATGAAATTTCGGTTATATCTTATCTCAAGGATATTCAAAGTTTATTGGAAATAGTAGGACGATGTGTATCTGTCAATCGTAGGCTTTAAGAGCCCTGCAGTATTTTTTACTCATAGACTTGCACATAAAAACTGTAGCGATAAGTAGCTCTGCATGGCTCTCTGTAGCAGAATCATGGCGCAAGATTACATATTGTAATGAAAAATCATTTGGGATCAAATTTTCAACAAGGACAGATTTGGACCCAGACAGCCCCAAGATTGAGTGAATATCTTCCAGTATCAGCGATCAGGGATCAAGGTAAATGACATTTGCAGTAGGCAACGACTACTGTAAGCTACTGGCCTCCAAAAACTTTAAATATTGAAACACTTTGGGTTCGATTTTAACAATATCAGTTATTTTTTTAATTTTTGGAGACTTACCGAAAGTGGGAAGCTTTTCCATACCGCACTCATGGGATGCAAGGAAATTGGCTTTGTTTTGTTCGAATATTTCGAGTGATGCGAACAACATTGACCTCCAACTTCACTATGCCAAACGGCTTTTCTGAATAGATATTCGATTGTATGTAGCCATAAAGTAAAAAAGTGTAGAGTTGTGATATCACGTTATCCATGAAGGTAATTTAATTTTTGTCACAATAATGTCATTATTTCATGGGCTGCATTACAAACCAAATGAGGTCGAGATCTCGGGCCTCGGACGTAGTAAGCCTTTCAATAATGAAATGTCAGATATCAGATAATGAAATACTGAGCAAAAAAATATCATGGTGGTTTCCCAATTTGATCTGTCATCCTTACAGGAACGAGCAAATCAAAATGTGTTTTGTAAATTAATGTTCACAATGCTATTCCAGTTGGACGATCACCATAATAAATGAGCCCTTGATTTTGAAAATGGTATAAATCACATTTCTCTTGTTGCGAGATATTTTGAGTTTTGCATTTTGAAGGATTAAAAAAATATTTTTGTATTATGGAATATGATTTTTCGACAGTAAACTAGCGTCAACAAGCAAGTATTTATTATGATTGTGAAATTTGTAACCGTTTTTAAAAGGAAATGTTGTTTTGAAAGGTTGAAATGACTTATACCACTTTCAAAATTAACTGCATGACTTTATAAATGACTTATACCATCAAGAAAACATTTTTAATAATTATTAACATTTTATTCAAACTCATTTCATTGTAACCAAGTAAATTATTTATTAGTATTTAGGGAAATAAAGTGTTTGTGAAAAATTGGTGGGATGTAGGGTAGTAAATCCATCATTACGTTTTTCTTCTGTTATTGGTCGAATGCTTGTGTATAATGGAAGCAAATCAATATTTTCGAATATTCTAGGTCTTCCTCCTTTAGGTGAGAGGTCTAATACTTTGAATTCGGAGTTGTCATCCAAGGAAGTTTTATAAAACATCTTATATGGAGCATTTTTTTAGAAACCTGATCCAATGTATTATTAGCTAAGACACAGCTTCTCCACTGGTGTTTTTCTTTCTATTATTCGTTGATTTTTTAGCTTTTTTTTAATTCATTTGTACTACCAAAAATGGGTTTCTCTCTTACATGATTCTATTAAATTATAATAATGCTCAGGGATGTATAAATAATTCGATTTTTTAATTTTAGTTTCTATCAAACCAAAATGGCGATCATTTGGCAAAAAAAAAATGGCCGGATACCATAAATTTATGATCAACTGTTTCAACATTATTATCAGATGAATGAACAATTTGTAACCATATTAAAGCTATGTTAATGTTACGATTTTTTAAAAGAATTACTTGATCATACCTGAACCGCTATCTGAAGACGACAAAATTACTAATTATTTTGCCAAACTTTGTGAACAGACTGATTTATACCACTATCAAAACAAACTGTAACTGTTTTTTGTTTACCAACCAAAAAATTTTGTTAGGATTTGATACGAAATAACTGATAAACACAAATTTTTAAAATTTTTGACTTATACCACTATCAAAATCAAGGGCTCAAATGCAGTATTCATAAATATTTATTAAACGATTAGTAACCAGACCCATTCTTCAAACTTCTAATAAATTATTATGTTATTGCTTCAAATTAAATAATCAAGAACTGTTCAATGACCATATCGATAGAGCCCGAAGTCATCTTCTTTAAAAGTTATCATGTTTCTCGAATCAGGCAAAAATATCTGATTCATGTCTATTCCCAAATGATGTCATGTCATGCCTCCCAAATCGGCTCTCAGCTGCCATGACTTCTTCTCATCAATAATGTTCCCAAAAGCCTTTGTTTCAAAATAATACATACGAAGACAGAGAAAATTCAAGTTTGTTTGTTAGAATACCAAGGCACGGTTTTTAAGCACCATCTTTGCTTTTGTGTCGTAATGTATTATATACCCACCTACTCTAATATTTAGCAATAGTTTTAGTTCAACTTTAATTACCTCTAATGTTTAAAAAAGTTTCCTAAAATCATTTTCCGTGTAACAGCGATTTATTGAAAGCTCTAAAAGTAGTTTAAGTTTTCCTGTTTTATTTATTCTCAATTTTTTTTTCTACGTTGTCATTTATTTGTTCTTTTTGTGGCCTCAGCATCACCTCAACCTTTGTACAACCCTACATAAATTGGGGTCATTTTCCAAATATTTCAAGTTTTTGAAGCGAAAGGTGTTGTTGTCGTCTACTTTGTCACCTGGTTAGTTTAACATCACTTAACCAACACTTGTCCGGTCATTTGTTATCTTTTCGGTCGGCAGTCTGTCTTTTAGTGAACCACTTTTTAACCAAAATGTCCATGTGGCGGTCAACAAATTTTTGCAACCCACCCACCGACACATACACACATGTTCCTAATGCGTCCTAAGGTTGCGTTCAAGTGTTGTCCCTGCATCGTTCTCATTTGTAGTGGTGGATGTTTTGCATAGTTTCAACACTTTTATTGTGCGGCAATAAATTTAGGGAATTTTTTGCTTAATTTGTATAAATTTATACGAAAAGTAAACTGCCGACCTGCCCAGGACAGAGTTGTACAAAAATGACCTAGGATATAATGTTGGCGAAGATGGAACTTTATTTGGAAATAAGACCTTCTAATATGCAATGAAATAACCCTAAAGTGTACATGTGCACAGACACATTCTGAACAGATAGTAAAGGAAGTTATAGCATACCAATTAAATGGGAACCCAATGTTAAAATCTCCTTAGAAGGGAGAAGATTGGAATCGATGAAGGAGTTGAGTGAAGTTGGGACATATGAAAACTATTATTAGACTTCTTTGAGGATAATGTTCCAGATGTATCTCATACTCGTATAACATCGGCAAACAGTGTGTTCTGTTTTTTTTTTAATTTTTAAGTTAAAATCCTAGTAATTAAAACATAAAATGTATTTCCACTGAAATCATTTTGCTACAAAATAAGCAGCATTCGTTTCATTCATTCACAATTCATAATCTTCCATTTTAACGGGCCTGACATATGTTTGCTTTCATTTTCGATATTTTTAAAAGCAATGGATAATTTTTTTTTTTATAAGCGTCATAGTCTTGGAAAATTACCCCTACCCTACAGTTGGGAAAACTATCTCTAAAGTAGCAATTTCAACCGAGAATTAGCAAGATCCCACTTCAATCAAGGATATGGACATTTCATAGTACAAATTAATGTAATGAAATACGTACAACTTATGACTTTTTTAGATTTTCCTAATTTTTCTGTTAATTTACGTACATAAATCTTGTTTACAAAATTAAAGAGGCGCGTTCAACATTAACGCCAAAGTACATCGTCAGCTCTATTCGTAACTGAATTTTAATGCAATTTCTCAGATTTCAAGTTCAAGCCATATTACAGACATCCACATCCCAGCAACGGCTAATTCTCCAGCTTATGTTCGTAGTTCCCACGACCACGTCAGCAAAATTCGTAACAGCAAAAATACATGGAAAAAGGATATAATGGATCTTTCCAGATGTCGACGAAACAAAAACCAAAATCTCTTGATATGTTCCAGGGATTTCAGTGCTCCTAAGAGAAAAGGCCAACATAACCGGTATTCACAATGTGTAATGGACAGTTCAAGGCTGCTTGTGCCATAAAAGCTATGACAGCTACTACGCATGCCATGCAGGTACCCATGAGTGAGCTGTGGATAGATAGTGAAAAAAGGACCTCAACAACTTGGGGTGATTAGCGATATCAGATAATATTATGTTTACAAGCCAAAACCTGCGACAGGCGATTGCGACTGACGAATCGCAACGCAAAGCCATTTTTGGGTTATTGTAGTAACCCATGCACGGCATGAAACAAGATGCACGGTTATTAGGTTAGTCCTGAACGGTAAAGATAATTACAATCCTTACCCAGTTAAAGTAAAATATGGAAATTATATTTATTTTCATGTGAGACACGGTTGCTGAAGCGAAAGAAGCAACCAAACACGATGTTATGTGAAGTCTCTTTGTTAAGATAGACGATGAGTTATGTTGCAAATTCGAGGCTTTAGAAACAAAGACTCATTAGTCGATTTTCCACATACAGCGCAGTACGATTTTCTCTCTATAATAAAAATTATTGAAGCGAATCAAATCCTGCTTTCCAATGATTCAGCATATCTGAAACCGACATTGCCTCTACCTGCTTTCTCGCTATCTGTACCCTACGCCATACTGTGACTAAGAAACACCCAGAAATATCGGAGTTAGATCATATTAAATAAATACTAATGACTGAAAAAATTGGAAAAAGGTTTTATGATGTACTCGTACATCTGCCCAAATATACATAGTTGCAAATTTGGAAAGGTTTTATGATGTACTCGTACATCTGTCCAAATATAGTTGAAAGCTAACTACAGTTTGTAATTGTTTGCCATTTTTGAAAATAGTTTCCATATACTCATAAGTGGATCATCATGGTTTTATTGCTACTGCAATCAGTCATTCTCAGCAGGTTTCAATTATACAATGTGTTATACCTGGCTTCGACAGGCCATAGTTTCCATTGGCATTCGTAATTTTTAGTGCACGTATTTTGTTTCAGTCAAGGACAACATTTATTGAAAATGTTAATATCGATCATGTTTTCATACACCTTAATAGCTTAGCTCTATAGCTTCTGCATAAACTTTACATACTTTACTTTACATACGGGGCAGTTGAACCTGAATATGACATAGTTGCATTATGCCCCTGTGTTCTAGCAGGACTATTTCGGATGCGATATTGTAGGATATTTCATGGTCAGTCTAATAAAATGTAACATAACGCTTGTTCAATTGTGTATCTGACGTGCACGTCTCCACCCCTTATTGTTTCCAAGATTCAACATAATCGAGCCTGCCTGTTAACCAAAAAAAGTCTGCTCGATAGATGATTGATAATGCGCTTATTAGTATTTAAGAGCGTTACTCCGATTCCCTTTCATGGGGATAGTCTATGATAAAATTTCAAAACACGAGGCAAAAATGCTGCATTTCCCAGATCTTCATTCCTCTCTTGGGCTTAGATTTGTACTTGAAATATGACAGCGTATAACTTTGTAAGAATTGTACATTCAGCGTTCCAATTAATATGTTACTTTTGGTGCACACAGTTCCATATCCTACATTACTTAACTCCCATGTTTGACTATCGCAAGAACCGCAAGGCAAACAAAAAAGGGAAAACATTTCATTTCATATATATTTTCTGCAATTGTTGCAAAATTTACGCTTATTTTAGTGTTCACACAATTTTGTGAATCCTTTTGCATAGAAAATCGAGTTTAAGGTGTTTTCATGCCACCGTTAAAGGTAAATTTCCACCAAGACTATCATAATTCACTCGCTGGTGAACATGGCCTGCAGCACACACGTTCCCTCAGTGCCCAGAATGGAAGGTCTTTTCTGCAGGCACAAGACCACACATATCCTGATTCCCAAAGCGGCTGGACACAAGTGCTTTTAAGTGTTAACAAGTAAATTATAATGTTAAATACAATAGACCATCCATTTATCCCCCAAACAAACAGCCATCATGCCCTCTTTCACTTAAACAAAAGCTAGCATTGGAGACATTCATTCGCTGGTATCGCCAGAGAAAAACACATAAATTACCTCTGTAGTAGATCCAACCTTAAAACTTTAAATCAATTTTCCTGAAAGACTAACGGAAATGTAAGACCATTAGATAGCAATTCGTTTTGAGAACATTTTCCACCAGAATCTTGCAGTCGTATATCGCAATAAATATTTCGAAAACTTCTTTCAACAATCACATCCACTGGAAATCGAACTAACAAACCAGGACACAACAAAAGTCAATAGCTATATCACAACAACAGCAGCAATACAAAGAGCATGGATCCTAAGCACACCAACTAGCACCAGGACCATTGCCATATCAATGAATATGGCTAAAATACGTTTGGCTGTTCCCAACTCTAGTTTGAAAATACAAAATACTAAGAACGACCAAAAATTTGAATGCAGAAAGAAGTATTAGCACCGTATCGTACTCGAAGAACATTCGAAAGTTTAGATAAGTTTCTGACTTCGAATTTTCCGGTATTTCTTCAATGACAATGACGACAACGTAGGTGGCTGGTGATGTGGTTGCTTGTCGTCATTGTCGCAATGATGATGAGTTTGGGTTACTGGCGATGCTAATGATGGCATTACCATTGAACTATAACCATTCTCTATTGTTGCCTTGACGATGACAAGTAGAAATGAACACAAGTGTGAAATTTTACATATCACACATGTGAAATGTGCGAGGGTTGCAGCGAAAGGATTTTTGAGATAAGAGAAACAAGCGGGAGATTCGCAAAATTTTTAGTTTTTTTTTTTTTTTAAAAAAAAAAAAAAAAAAAAAAAAGATCAAAATATCTTAATTTCAAAAAATTGAATGCGTAATAAATGCATGTGCAAACTCAAAAAAATGGATCATAGCCTCAAATTTTTTTGTCATTATAAAAAGACTACAGCTGTAATGCGGAGGTATAAAGTAATAATTTATATTTCGTAAATTGTGGTTATTGAAGGAGGTCAAAATTGGGGAAAAATATCAGTGATTTTCTTATTTGGGCAATCTTAATACTAGTAAACATTTGTCTTATTGAAGGAAGTGATCGTAGCTACATATTTTATATTACTCTCTTCGAAAACTGGCCATAGAGCTGTAGCTGCGATTACTATCGCAAGCCAAACCACAAAACTTTTTTAATTTTATAATTGAAAATTAGTATTTTTTAGAATTTTTGTCAATAACTTGGTCTACAAGTACATCTGTACCTTAAAATAGTGAACTACTTGGCGGCTTACCTTCATATGTTGCTTTAGGTTACAAGTAAAGGGTTGAAAAAAATCTAAAAAATATCCTCCCATGTACCAGTTTATCATACTGAGAGGATTTCCCGTGGGTAGGCGGGTGTTTCCTAGGATGCTTTGTACCGCTTACCCCTAAAACGCAGGCGTCTCTACCCGATCCTGTAATTAAGCAGGCAAAGGGTATGATGCTTGCGTACAAAACCAAAGTAGTGTAGCCTTGTGCCTGGCGCCCTAGGAAGAGGTGGATTATGTCTTGGGATTCACCTATAATATGACATCAACCTGATCTTGGAACTTGTTTTTCGAAAACCAAGTAAAGGGGGAGAGTCATAGTTAAACAAGACACATCCTGCCAACAGGTGCGGACATAGAGAAGCCGTCGGGAGGTATCAGAGAATTTATCTTTTCCGTTAATATAGTTGTATGACTAGAGAGATCTGGTTAATGAACTATGATTGGAGCATGGTGTGCTTTGCTGTGTTGATATTCTCTCCTCGGACATTGAAAATCTATGCCGTAGATTATGGATTACCAGTTCCATGCGAGGTATGATAAAGCAAAACTGGAATAGCTTGTCAGCGAAACCCAGACCAGAGGATTCTTCTCTTCTGGTAGCACGGGTGACCAGGGGCCCAAGGAACATTGTTCCTTCCTGGTCAATGGTGTTGAACCCCTAGTGGGAGCATCGAGCTGGCTGTGGTTGCCCGAACAAGTGTTTTCAGTGCTTTTGCGTTGCTTCATGTTGCGTTGGTGAAGGAAGGCATTAGCTTAGAAAACACTGTTCATGTCTATCCGAGGTCTTCCTAGATTACCTCAACTCCTACCCGGGAGGTAGCTCACTTCATACCAACTGACTACAAAGGTACTTTGGCCGAGTGAGGGAGTGGGACCTGAGGAAGCTTTTCCAAGGGACCTACTTCCAATCTCTGGTAGTTTGACTAATCCTTCGGGATTAGTTTGAGTACCCCAAAGGGGCGCTTGCTGTCGCTAGAAGAAAGAAAGAACACATAAACAAGAAAAAAAAAGAAAATGATGGAAAACAGCACCTGTGTGGTGGCACACCATGGGTAAGGCTTTCACAGCGAGACTCATATAAATAACCGCAGTTAAGAGGATTTCGACCAGTCATGGTACCTGCGGTCCTGGGCATTTTGAATGAGATGCTGGCTCATCGCCATATAGGTTGGCATATCAAGTAAAGTCCCTTCTCGACTATGATGTATAAAACTATTCCGCTTTTCGAATGAAAAAATCGGTATTTGTTTAAATATTTTTCGAAAATTAGTGTGGTCTCTAAGAATATGTTTGAATTGATATTAATAAATTTTGTCGTAAATAAATAAAAAATGAAAACCATTTTACAGTCCTTGCATTGAAAACTTTTTTCCTATCAGATCAATTTTATCTAATTTTGAACTTAATCTGCCCATGAATATGAAATATTTTCATGGAAATTTCAGCAACTTAACTCAAATAGTGCGGCGTCTATCGTGTTTTCAAAATAAACGCATGGAAGAAGAGGTTTGCATAAAACAACATCATTTTGAAGATGATCAGCAACGTAAAATCCCCTATAGTGATATTGGATGGTTGCATAGTTGGTTACGCCCTATATTATAGTGGGTCAAGACCTT
Source organism: Philornis downsi (assembly GCA_019455685.1). Taxonomy (NCBI): domain Eukaryota; kingdom Metazoa; phylum Arthropoda; class Insecta; order Diptera; family Muscidae; genus Philornis; species Philornis downsi. The sequence continues at coordinate 336,888 of JAHXMU010000483.1, forward strand.
CATGGTCGGTATATTCTATACCATGTCGTCCGAAACGCTCCTGCAGGAACTGCATTATATTGAGCTACAAATGCACAATACTCGTATGTGTTGCTTAGGTTACACTGTGAGATGGGTCAGAATGTTCCAGTAATAAAAAGTACGACAATTAAGCAAATTAATATGCGATTAGTGAAATTCAAATATTTAAGCTGTGGGTCATTGATCCAAATATCTTATAAATTTCAGTTAAATCATACGAATTTTTTTTTTACCACAGCAAGTATTCAGACATACATTTTCCAGCCAATGTTGCAATCTTTATTTCTTTGCTGCATGTTGCAAATAACTATATGTGGCGCAAATTGAAAGTATTTTTGTGACAACACCTCGTATTTTATACACTACACTTCCATGCTACCACTGCCATTGCATTAGTATCTCGTGCATTTTCTATTGACATCACACATATGCGCTGGGTTTCCTTACATTTCCAAAAGGATGTGTTGTATTCTGTCATAGCTGCTGCAAAAGCAGCATCTCCTTTGGCTGTAAATGTAAACAGAAAACATTCAACGCTCCGTTTACTGATAAAACTTAGCCAACTACAGCTCTGAGTTTGAATAGAATTTCCTTTTGTGCTCAATACGATTTACTTTTGTCATCATTATCAAAGGCAAACCTGTAAATATGTTGTTTGGAAACGCAAAAGGAAATCATATTTTCCACCTCGATACAACACATGGAAGACTTCATGTTTTGTCACTGAATAGATAGTTGTTATATAACTGTTGGCTTGTGCCAAATATTTGGTTAGATTCACTTGCTGAACTGCACTTTCGATATCCGTTCCAAAGAAGGCGAAACCTTCGATACCCGGCACTGGTGGAAAAGTTTAAATGAATTTAAAATGAATGTGAGATTTTAAGGGCTTTGAGTTAAAAATCAATAAATATTAATAATTGTTATGTATAATAGAACGTTTCAATTTGTGAACATATGAAACAAATATTTCTAAGAAGCTTAATATCAGGTTTGGTTTAGGTTTATCCTTCTAAGGAAGGAAGGATAAGGAAGGATGTTGTGTAAATAAAACAATTTATACCATAACAAGCAGATAGACGTAATCGGTTCGGCCAGTCGGAATGCATATACTAACGATGGACGATGTTTGCTTCATTCTCAGAGAGTGCTTATGCTTTTTTACAAAGTTATGAAAAATGATACTCTTGAACATTTATTAACGAAATTCAACTTTTCTGCTTCTTCACGAAAACACTCACTAATTTATCCTACTTTTAGTCCAATGATAATGCAAAAATCGTTCTGAGTTCGCGTGTGTAGGCTTTGGAATTCTAATATACCATATAATGAGAGAAATTTTTCATACTCTTTTAATAAATTCAAATCGATTGTTCTATCGCACATATGAAATAGTTCAGTTCTTGATGAACTTTGCCAATAGAGTTTTGCTTCGACTACTATAATTGCGGGCCACTTTTACATTCTTGCGATTGCTATTGCTAATTAGATTTTTATTACGAATATTAAAATTGAGTGTTTCAAACTTAATACTAAGTAATCACTGTTGGCCTGCGAAGGACATAACGGCTATGAAATCAAATTGAAATTGAAAACAAGGTAATTTGTATCGAAGGTATCAGAGAGATCGTGGTCATTCCGTCGATTCTTTCATATTTTATCTGCTATTTTAAAGCAAAATAGTTGACGACGATTAAAATAACTTTAGGGTTTACAATGGAAAATGAAATTTCTATAAATCAAGCGATTTGTACTGAAGGTACCAGAAGAAGTGAACCGATATAGCCTATTTACAATCCCCTACTACGTTCTGCGAAAAATATTAGGCTATGCTAAATTTCGAAATGTTCTATAAATATTTATGGTAGTCCTCGAGCCCGCTAGCCAGACGACATATCGCCCAATCGACTTGAAAAGTCATAAAACGCATCTAATCAAATAATACTTGATACTTCAAACGCTTATATTTATGCTGTATGAAATATAGCTTCATTCCTCCGGTTGAAAGTACAAAAACGAGTTCTTATTTTTCAGTATACTTCAATAATAAATCACATAATTTAGTCGGTCCCTTTCAAATGTATATAAAATGAAGTGGTTGCTTCCTGTATGTATCAACTACTTCCTTTCTATACTTTGGTTTCATTAACAAATAAATCGTAAAAATGTTAGACAAGACTTGAACAGGATTAATTTCACGTCAGTTTAAGCCTTGTATGATCAAGTTTCTTCCTACGTGCCCAATCTGTCAGGCTTGTGACCATAGCATTATGGCCGATGTCTTAATTCATTGCCATACGAGTCTCATCACCCTCTTCTCCCATATTGACTCTTTTCATACACGAAATATCGGCTAAATCCCTTTTCCTGTAGAAATTGATATTTTTTTTATTATTTTTCAAATGGGTTTGTATGGGTCGTTCCAGTATCTAAGACTTCTTTAGTATGTTTCTTTTCATTAAAGAATCATTTGTAACTTTTTGAAAAAAATCGAACGCTGAAAAATTTTAATTTTTCCGAATTATGTGCAAATTTGTTCCTACTGATCTCTTGACACTTGCTGTCGATGATCCAACTCATCGCCATATATCTGTGGTCACAACCCGTAACAGCCTAACTCGAGTTAGGACACAATTGAGTTATTAGCACTATCGTATTCAGCGTATCTACATTTATTTGCTATAAATTTTTCATGTTTGTATCTCTTTTAGGAAGGCAATTAATCCTAAAAAACCTAATAGCTTAAGTTATTTTTCTAAATGACTGTTTTGGCATAACTGCCTAAGTCAATTTAGGATTACAACAAATATAAACATTATTTTTTTATCATTGTCTAAATCAAATTAAGTCTTTAATCCAAAAAAATTAATAAACAATTTTATTTTCCTAACTTGAGTTAAGCTCTTATTCCGAATTACAATTTCGTTTTTTGATAAACATAAATTGAGTTAAGGTCTTTCTCCAAACTTAAAGTTTTTTATTTAATCTGGAATAATAGCCTAACTCAACTTGAACTTTTTGACTTTCTTTCGTTCAACAATTCATAAGAGCCTAAGTGTCTTTTTCGATAATATCTTTTGACTGCGAGAATAAACAACTGTTTTTTGTTAACAACTAAGTAAAGAAATTCGTTTCCTTGGAATCTGTAGCAAAGTTTTCCGAAAAACACCTTCTCCTGATTTTCAGTGAAGATTCAAAAGTTTAAGCTCCTGTACTGAAAATATTGAAAAACAGACTTAGGCTGTTATGGGTTGTGACCACAGATATATTTGCTTGCTTGAAAATGTCATGTAATTGTTATACCGGGTTATCCATTTTTCTGTTTCATAAATAATGCTAAAAAAACACACACATAAAACTATGATTTCGATAAACTTTTATTTCATTACAATGCTTGGATCTTGCCATTATGTACAAAATACGATGTTATTTAAAAGACCGCCTCTGGATTGGTTGTAGCAGTGGATCCTTCTGAGGTGTTTTTCGACCATTTTTTCGCACATCTCGGGCGGTGTCTCGGAAATAACTAGACGAATGTTAGTTTTAAAATGCTCCATCATTTGGGAGTTATCCGCGTAAACACGATCTTTGACGTAACCCACCAAAAAAGTCTAACGGCGTCAAATCGTATGATCTTGGTGGCCAATTGATGTTGCCATAATGTGAAATTGGAAACTTCTTATGCATTAAATGCATTAAATCTAAAATTGGTCATGTCGTGTGACTCGTGGCGCCGTCTTGTTGAAATCACATATCGTCCAGTTCATAATCTTCAATTGCAGCTCAAAAAAAGTCGGTTATCATACGGAAATAGCCATTTGAATTGAAATCCGGATTATTCGCCACACTTTCGCTAACACAAGCGATATTTTTGGCAATGCGGGTATTGCGATGATGCACAGGCCTAACCACATCTGTAACGCTTCCAGTTTGTTTAATTTTCTTTATAATCCTGCCAATTCCTTGCACAATAGGTGGATTATAAGGACCATAATCACCCCGTAATGAACGAAAAGTCCTCACGTTTGAATCACCACTTTTTTAGTAAATTTTAACAATTTTTACTCGTCCTTCGGTTGTTAAACGATCCATATCGTATATGAAAACCTTTCACTAAATAAATAACACTTCTGATGACGAGTATTTCAAAGCTGACAACCTTGCCAGACCGACGGTTTTGAAACCACTAAACGGATTGCATGTAATAAATCGAACTAATATGTTTTTTAACTGAAAATCTATATTTTGTAGAATGTTTCTATAATCACGCCAACAATTAGAGATGTTGCTTGTGCAAAGTGTTTGAATTGTTATGGATCTTTCCAATGTCATTCGACTATCTTTATATATTGATTTTGGTTAATGATTTAGATGGTAGAATTGTTGAAGTCTTAATGAGAATACAAGTTGTTTCTGTATTCATAATCTGCCTACATTGTATATTTTTGTACAAAATGTAAACTTCCTATCTACAACGCCTTGGCTCCTATCGTTGTTTCAGCAGACATGAAGACAAACAGCTTATTTGCCTTATCCGCCTTAAGTCGATGTATATTTTTGCAACGATCTTGACAAGGTCTAAAGTGAGAATTTCCAATTGTTACAAAAGGAGTAACAAATATAGTATACCCATCCGCTGGTGGCTGGTGGCATCAGTGAAAGGAAGATGCCAGGGTTTTTAGGTTTTTGAATTTTACTGCTAAGATAGTTTGTTATAGTGGTTTTCAAGAAAACAAAAGTATTTCTTAAGAAACAAGATTGAAGCAATTTATAAAACACTAGTAAGATTCTAAAAGTATAAAATTCCATCAATTCAATGCAAACTTAAAGCAGAAAAAGTATTTTTTAAATTACTTTTAAACATTTGCGTTATTCACTATAAACGCAGTTACTGATAGGAAATTTGTCTCATAATATATTTCAGTAAAGTATTCAGTAGACATCTCCTGGTTTTTTCCCCCTAACACTCCATGAACGCATGTAATTCAAAGCATTTTGAACCAATTTCAGTAGAAGTTGCTTCCAAATAATTGCAATAGCACAGCTTCAATAGCAAAACGTGGCACAAAATAAACACGGCATAAAAACACTCTTTTTAAAAACGTAACTTGATTGATTGATTTGGATTTTTTTTTTTTGTGCTGAACTTTGTTCTTGTTTTTTTTTTTTTGCGTTAATTACTTAAGGTTTAAACATCTTACTTATCCAGCCGACAACAAATTGTCAAACAAAAATTAAGGGAAGTTAGAAAAAATTACTGAATTACATAAAGTCGCTAAGGGGGAACGGATATAAAACTTGAATGATTTCATTAGGTAGACATCAGCTGAAGAGAGCTGATACAAATTGTGTACGTAATTTCCGCACGAATGAGATTATAGGATGACTGCAAACAAAGATGAACGTTAATTTGGAATGATAGAACGTTTCATATATACTACAGGGTGGCGCAATAGAACGTGCATATTGCATCATCTTTTTTTTGCGAGGTAGAAAAGGCGCGGGCGGGGGGGCTCCTACATGGTTGGGTTGGCGGGCTCATGGAGTTTTAGTCGCTATGAATCACTTCGACGTTAAGCATCGCGCATTTTACGAGAACTCTCGTTCATATATTGTTACTAGACGACTATATTGTGCTGAATATGGACTACGGCGAATTAGTGAAGCTCCGAGTGCCAATTTAAATAAAATATGGGTAAAGCGTTTTGAAGAGACCGGTTCAACATTTAAACCACAAGCAAATGATCGCCCAAGAACATCTAGGACCGAAGACAATGTTGAGAGAGTTATGGAGTCAGTACGAGGAAATCCACAAATGTCGACTCGCAAGAGATCGTCTGTCTTACAATTATCGCGACGAAATTTGCAACGAATTTTAACATTGGATCTTAAACTGCATCCATATAAGCTGCAATTGACACAAGAATTGAACGAGTCTGACTTAATAGCAAGGCTCGCATTTGCTAATGAAATGCTTAATCGATTTTCCAATTTTGACAATATCCTTTTCTCTGACGAGGCTCATTTCCTCACGAATGGGTTCGTAAACCGTCAAAATTGTCGTTACTGGAACAGTGAAAATCCCAAAATCAAACACCAGAAACCATTGCATAGTCCTAAAGTGACAGTATGGGCAGCAATCTCTGGCAGAGGAATAATTGGTCCTTTTTTCTTCGAAAATGTGCCGGGCCAAAACGTCACGGTTAATACGGTACGTTATGTTGAGATGTTAGACGGGTTTTTGGCTCCAGAAATTGAAAGTTCAAGAATAGTGAATTCCGGAACTTGGTTCCAACAAGATGGAGCTACCTGTCACACATCAAATGACTCCATGGCGGTGGTGAAGCAAATGTTCCCTGGCAGACTGATTTCGAAAAGAGGTGATATCCCACGGCCTCCACGTAGTCCAGACTTGACGCCTCTTGACTTTTTTTTGTGGGGATACCTCAAACACAAAGTCTACAGTAATAATCCAAGAAACATCGTTCAGCTCAAGGAGAATATCCGTGGTGAAATGGCAGCCATTACACCAGTATTACTGAAGAAAGTTTTCAATAATTTTCGTTTGCGGTTAGAGGAGTGCCGTCGTAGAGAGGGTCACCATTTAGATGATGTTATTTTTAAAAAATAAACTCCATTTTTTACTCTACAATGCCTTAGATTTATTTTAACCATACCTTTTGTATTTATTTTTTAGCCTATTTTTTAAATATGCACGTTCTATTGCGCCACCTTGTACTTCTAAATAAATGCCAGTATAAGTTATACGAAATACGAAATGTATCTAACTATAGAAGCATTTTTTGATGATGACAACGAAGTCAGTATCAAAAGGCATTGTAGCAGAAGGTTATGACCTGGTAAAGTGTTAGTCTGTGTCTAGTTTTATGAAATTTCATAGTTTTTTAAATGTTATCGTGTTTAGCTATCCGGATATGCCCACATAGCTCAATAAACTTACAAAGTTATGAAACACATATGCTCAAAAAAGTATTTGGTGCTATATAAACTTCCATCTGGATATTAAATTTTTTACCCGTATCAAATGATATATACCTTCATATCATCGGGTGAAGTTATAAAAATCTATATAGTAATAGTGAATATTAGACTTAGATTTTGAAGACATTCGAGAGATTTCAAAGTTAAACCAAATAATGTCAATAACCGGCATGTTGAATATTTTCTATAAGCACT
>JAHXMU010000483.1:359105-374065 GCA_019455685.1 Philornis downsi
CTTTGAGTGGTAAGTTTATAGTTTAATGTGAGTGAGGCTTTGTTGATGAAACAGCGACATCGACTTGGTCCTCTGTGCAAATGTGGCCTAGTTATTGCTAAGGATTCTATATTGTTTAGACAGAAGTGAAATTGCGTTCGGGTATCACAGATCAGGCGATCGAGCCCTCTTTTATGAAGAATGTGTACTTATTTATCATGTGCACTTTTTCTGCGAAAAAAAAAAAATATTTTAATGCAGCTTTGAAAAAATGTTTCTGTTCACGATTCGTATGTATAAAACCTACCAAGTTATTGCTTAAGTCGGGAACATAGAAAAATTTTTGCTACATAAAAACGGAGCTTGTTAATTGTTAATAAATGTAGATGGCTTAGAAATTTTTAAATGTTTTATAGGACTGTGCCTACCGTTGCCTTTTATGGCATTATGAAAAATATTGGGTAGTTCTTGTTTTGTTTTTTTTTTTTTCATTATATTAAAAACTAGCAATAAATAGGGTTTCAGTTGTAATATTATTATTTATTATTTCAAAGCTCTTCAATCTTGAAAGCCTCGAATACTCCCTGAACCTGATTAAAGAAGTACTCATTATTATTATACGCCATATTACCAGAATGGACCAAATCAGCCTCTAGTGTTTGAATTATTTTTTCCCCTAAAATGCAGTAGTAAAACTTGTTAGCAGACAACTTCCCTAGTTTAATTTTCAAGTAAGAAATATTTGCCTTGTTTATGCAAAAACTGGGAAAAATTCAGTCCTATGAGACAACGCTCACGCATTGCATTAGTTCCTACGGCTATATATATACATGTTGGAATTAGTCATTTCGGTTTGTTTTAATCTGCCGCTAAATTCACTTCATTCAAACCGTTTGAGAAGACTGAGCAATATTTTGCAATTTTCAGCTGTTTTCCTCGTCATGTATACATATGTACCTATACATATATGTATGTATAATCTGTCACCTTGTGTAGCTGTATAAGATATTGATTAGCTTCATTTGACTGAGATATTTCGTCTTTGTGAGCATAGCGAAATCAGTCAGTCTTGTGGACTAAATCTCCATTTCAATTGCTGGATGCCCTTTTCACATATTCATGGCCCTTATCTTTAATCGGCCATCACCTAAATTCCCTACCCTTGAGTTTCGCCAAATCCTTGCACCTCTAAACACCCTCAATTATTGCTATTTTAGCAATCTTTATTTCAAGTTCAAGGGGTAATTCTCTATTCCCTCATTCTCTTTATGACGCAGTTACGTTATATAAGTTTTTAGAAAGAAATTTTGCTTGTTCGTTTTGATCATCGAGTTCATCAAATAAGAAAGCACTTTCTTATGAAGTGATATGACTCTGCTTAAGCTTAAGTTGATGACTCATAAGCGCGGATTCATGTATTTTACTTAAAATTTTTCTCTCAAAATTCAAATTCTGTGCTGCTCAGTGTACGGAACATTTCGTATTTTTGTAGTTGGGGTCGGCAATACCTTTCTCGTGCTTTCCCGTTTCGATATACAAATGCTATCCGGTATACGCTAACGGGGATAATTTTGTACGCTCAGCTAAACGGGGATAAGTTGTATAAAAAGGTAGCAGAAAAGTGTGGAAAATAACAATGCGACCAAGTGCCCTTTCGTAAAAGTTAACAGAGAGGTTAAAGAAGAAGGAGAACGTCAAATAACGCAAATACTAGATGTTAATTTTTGTGCAAACATCAGTTGGGGAATTTTGGTTTTGTGTGTTATTGCGTTCCAATTCAATTTTAATTTTAATTTATTAATTGCGCGAACATTAAGTTACGTTTTTTTATAAGTGAATGATAAAATGATTACGAATAAGAACAAAACAAAATGAATACACATTTCATAAATAGCAATGCTGCCAATTCAATTTTGCTAAGCGCCGATGCGTTTTTTTTTTTGGTATCCTATACCGATATCCTATATAGGACACCAAAAAACGCAACCATTATTAATTTTACTGACAGCGAAGCCGATATGGAAAAATTCGTTCATCATTCCACGGTTAGAATTGTAAACGAGCAGGCAGTATCCCCCCCCCCCCTCAAATTGTTGAATTTCTTATTATTCGAAACAAATAACTTCACTTTGTTCTCGTCTGCCGTCAAATTCAGTATTCCTGAGTCTTTTTCAATGTTTGTTATCGGCGTTTTCAGCTTTGTTTTTTTTTTTTTATATTGTGGCATCGATGTCTTGGTCTTGTTTTAGTTCGACGCTGCATAGTTTGTGCAGTCAGCGATAGGTGGCGTGACGTGCTGACTTACTCGTACATTGCTTCGCATAGCTTGTCATGTGCAAATAAATGTTCCTATTTAAATTTTTCGCTCATTACTGTTACGTTTTGCGTTTTATTATATGCATATTTTTAGATTTTCCAATATTTACGAGATTCTTGCGGAGCTAGTGGAGCAACTACGCCGAGTTACTGTAAATAAACTAAGTGACAGACCGCGCTCAAAATCCGCGTCCGTGTAGAGGTTAGTTGTAACAACTTAGTGATTAGGGATTAGGGATTTCGAAATCAATTCGGGATATTATTTAAGCAGAATGTGTCGCTTGTCTTAGAGTCTTTGCATTCCATTGGTCAGTGTGTACAAATCAACATCTATGTATATAAAAATCAATTGCTGTGCGTTAGTCTCGCTAAAGCTCGAGAACGGTTGGACCGGTTTGGCTCACTTTGGTCTTAAATTATTGGTAGAGTATTTCGGAAGGTTTAAAAGGTTTTATTTGAAGTGATAAATGGCGTTGGAGATGAGATTTTTGCAATTAATTTTTTTTTTTACCACATTAACATTTTGAAGGCAAAACAACGTTTGCCGGGTCAGCTAGTGATAAAATATATATTTCGCATTGATGATGACAATGACTATTCATTCTGTAGCTTAAAGGTTTGAAATAAATAAAATAAGTAGAAATCTACTTCCGGTTTCATGATAGCTTGATAGCTGTATTAGAAACCTTCAAAGCTACTTGCCCCTTATAGTGCTTCTCCTCGATGATGATTATTTCAGTCTTATAATTATCGCAGACATCCGTTAATAAGATTGGGGGACGGTCTCTGTATGTAGTCCTTAAATTTTAGGTGCTTATCATTAAATCGTGACCGTTGTATGGGTTGAGTTGCCGTCTCTTTCTCTTATCTTGTGTTTTTGTTATCTTTATGTCATTGGCGGTGGATGGAAATCTCCAACGACAGGGTGAGGCTCAGTTGCTACCCGTGATGAAAAATGGAACAAAGCTATTCAGATGCTATCATCTGAGGAATTGTGGGCCGTTTTCACATGCCAGTTCAACATTACATTCTCAAATTACCATAATGCGACTTTTGGTCCATACCACTTTACCAATATTGAAGCCACAAACTTAGAAGGGGTGCGGTTTTGTTGTAACTATTTCTACTAACTTTTGGTTTAGGCAGTGGACATACCTTTTTCACATTATGCTCTTGAATCTTTGACGTGGATGGCTATCCTTTTCTGCTATCAGTTTATTTTGATATGCTCTTCATTTGTTACCACTCATTACTATAATTCTATTTTTTTCGTACAGATAATCACACTGGGCCGCCTATGCCACCAGAAGCCCTCTTGGACAGTGATCCACCGCCACATATACAGCTGCCACCCGGTGCGGTTGCCAACAGTTTTGTTAATCCCGCTAATGTTCATGCACCATCGATGCCACCGCACAATGCCAGTTATCCGCAAAGCGGACCGGGAGGAGCAAATCTCACCGGCATGGTAGAGAATTCCAATAGTTCGTCGGATTTTAATTTCCTAAGTAATCTAGCAAATGATTTTGTACCCGAATATTATCAATTAAGTTAGTTAATGTAAATTAATTAAAACTAATTAATTCATTATAGTTCTAAATAAAATAACGTAAAAACTTTTGTAAATAATTAAAGAAATAATTAAGCTTTTAAGGTAAATTCCGAAAAAACGTTTTTAAAAAGAAAAAATAGTTGTAAAAATGTTTTTGTTTGTGTTCGTTAAAATTTTGTAAAAAGTTTTTCTTGGCATTTTTATTACGTGACACGGAAACTTGCAAGCAAATGATAATATCAAAATAAATTTATTTATTGTAAATGATTTTAAAAATCAATTCACTCTCCAATATTAAATGCAAATCAATAGAAGAATATGCAGCTGTCAGCAAAAACGTGGGTAAAATAGGAGGCGGCAATGTATGCAAATACTTACGGAAGCATTGTGTAATTTTACCATAAGACATTCTCTAATACTGATTTCAGATAGTACTTTTTGTATAAAATATGTTTCTAACAGTGCTTTTACATGGTGCGTTGTGACTGGAAAGGCAACACTCTTACGGCGACAGTCGCTTATTGACTGTTTGAAATGAATATATGGAAATGGTTAGCGTAACTCTCCCTTTCCTTAGTGCACTTTCGTATGCAGTATAGTTCTCTACTACTAAACTATTATTGCTTCCGCAAGAAAGTATGCTTCTTAATGTGTCCGAATCTTTGCTGGTCAGTATGCATTGAATGCCTACGGTATGACTAGATATACAGACGTTAAATATATAATAGCTACATGGATCATAATATGCATCCCTTCAAGTGGAATTTCTTTTCCCAGTGTTGTAAATAGGAAATATTTTTCGATGGTAGTTATGATTGCAAAAAAAAAATTAAATGAAAGCTAAACTTCAAAAACTCACTGTTCTATTTGTATGTAAAAGTAATATTGAAACACTTCAGAAGGCGGGTTGACGATGTGTTTTAAAGTCATTGAAGGAATAGCTACATAAACGATTAGTTAGTTTGTCGCGTGATAGAGCCTTATAATATTTAAATGATTAACTTCATAAACTGTTCTTCTCTTGAAAATAGTTTTATAAACATTTTCCTATCACACCCAAAACGGGCATAAATCTAACCCATTACAAATGAAATAAAGTGTATTTTATAATTTAAAAATTTACTTATAAAACAAATAATCATAAAAACTACACAAAAACAAAAAAAAACAAAAGAAATTCTAAATGAATGTAACAATAATTAAAGTAAAAAAATTTGTGTAAGAATAATAAATTTATATATTAAGTTGTAATTGTAACTTAAATTGAATATCAGCCAACAATAAAAATATGTGAAAAATTTAATTTAAAAAATTCTCTAAATGTGACCATTTTCAATCCAAGCAAAATCCTTACATAAGATATGGACCTCAACTCATCGAAACTAAAAATGTGTTGAAAAACATTCGGCATCTTGGAGTTTTTTTTATTCATCCCACATTTGTAGCAAATGAGTGATGCCACTGAAGCCGTGAGGTACTGTTTATGTGAAGCATAAACTACTTACTGACTATAAATTGTTAGTTTCTTTTAAATACGAACATGCCTTTTAAGTTGACGAAGGATGAACGGAACTAACAAATCTGCCCAAAGTTTTGTTCAAATGATTTATATTCCATATTCAAATGATAAATACTTTTCACATAGCGAAACAGGTCAAACAATTGCAAAAAGTGTGATCTGAAAATAACCATTATTTTCAATTTTTTCAAAAAGTATTTATTTATTCATCAATAACTATTTTATATATATAGGTATATATATATACAGAGTGAGCCATAAAGGTGTTGGTGGTTTAAATATTCAATTAAAAAAAAACTACGAAACATAAAAAAAATATATTTATATTTTTAAAAAGTAGAAGCGTGGGAATTTTTAAGACTTAAAAATAATGTTGTCCAAATGGCTTCCCTCGGCTGCTTGACACTCTAGGAACCGAAGTTGCAAATTTTGGAAAACTCGTTGAAAAGTTGTTCTCGGTATTTTGTTACTTTCCTGAATAATGTTCCTCTTCAACTGCTCTAAATTGGTCTGATTATTCTCGTAGACTACCGATTTGAGGTAGCCCCATAGAAAATAATCGCATGGGAGAGGTCGGGGCTACGTGGGGGCCATTCAATATCCCCCCTTTTCGAAATGAGTTTTCCAGGAAAAACATTTTTCAGCAGCTCTATGGATACCCTAGCCGTATGACATGTGGCCCCATCCTGTTGAAACCACATCCTCGAGGTATTGCCTTGAAGTTCTTGCAAAGCTGGCACCAAAAAGTCTGCTAGCATGTTGCAATAATTGTTCGCTCTAACCGTCATCGCATGCCCTCTTTCGTCCTCAAAAAAGTATGGTCCAATAATACCGGTTGACGTTATCCCAGCCCACACGACAAGTTTAGGGCTGTGAAGTGGACGTTCATGCAAGCGTCGGGGATTAGTCTCGGACCAGAACCGACAATTTTGCTTGTTCACATGGCCATTAAGGTGAAAATTGGCCTCATCAATAAAAATCACGTTGTTGAAATTGTTGAACCGCTCTAGCATCAAATTGACAAAGTTAAGTCGGTTATTGGCATCATCGGGTTTTAATTCTTGGACTATCTGAATCTTATAAGCCTTCAAATGCAAATCATGTTTCAAAATTCGTCGTAAAGTTGTTCTTTTGACATCCAAAGACTGACTTCTCTTACGTGTTGACATCGCGGATTTCGCTGAACTGAAACACGAACACGCTCCACAATGTCGGCTGATCTTGCAGAAACTGGGCGACCACGAACCGTAATTGGTACTGTTGAGCCGGTTGTTTCGAACATTCTGATCCATTTTCGTATCACATTGGCGCTTGGAACTTCACTTAAATCGTGTAAACCGTGTTCATGCCGATACAAACGTCGTGCAGTAAGCACTGATTTATTGTTTTCGTAATACGCTCGGACACAAAATGCACGCTGCACTCCTGTGTATGGCTCCATGGCGACTAAATTTCCAGGAAGCGGCGCAGCGAACAACATATCCCCCCGTCACCCCGCGCCGCGCGTTACCGAGAAATTGAAAAATTAAATCGCCAACACTCATATGGCCCACCCTGTACTAAATAGAATATTCGAATGCAAAAAAGGATTTATCATGTAACACGATATATTATTGCTATTTTCCATCTGGTATCCAGTTTTTTAAGACATTATTGAAGATCGATTAAAGAAACGACTTTCATATTGAATGAATTACAAGTTTTTTGTTCTCTTGTTCTAAGATACCATTCTTTTAACACAAGATTTGTTAAGTGCATCTCGTTAAAATAACGGAATTAAATAGTGAACATTATCGTTGAATGATTTTTGGCTTGGGTTAACTTAATTCAAAAAACCCGCCTGTGGTCAGATATAAACATCGACAAATACAATCGCGGTTATTTAAAAGACTATAAGATCTTGACAGGTCTTAAATTATGGATCTTTGCATATGAACAGTAGTTGAACGTTTTGTTTCGAAGAAGACATCCCCGTGTGACAGAACATACAATTTTAAAGTAGTACTTCATGATTTGTTTGCCAGAACTCGGGAGAAACTGGAGTAAACTCTTTTTTGGCATTAATTGGCATTTTTCATCGCCTAATAAAAATATTAAATCAATAAATGACTGAACATAAAGAGATTTTTAAATTAGTTACTAATTATTATATTCTGCTATGTTAACATAAACGACATAATTTTGCTCGGGTCGTATTGTTTTTATCCTTGCTATGCAATCCTATTTTGCACCTTCGTCAATAATTTTATTATATTATTATAAATTCTAAGAATATAACATAAATTCTAATGTCCATCCATAACACCAAACAATTTACCAATATGCTAATAACGTATCTTTTCTATCCTTTGTTTGAGTTACCTCAAAATTCCAACTCTCTCAAATCTCCCAAAGGATTTATTGGTTTTACTTTCAATTAAGCAATTCCATTCCAAGCAGGGGGCAAATGTGTCAAGTCCCACAACTCTCTAAAAGTTTCTCGACGAGTACTTTCCAATGTAAGTGTCAGCAACTGGCATTTATGAAAATATTTGCACGTTGAATGGCACAGGACGACATGCGGGCAAATGTGCCACTACAACCATTCAATGGGCAGCTGACTGTCGAACGATGATCCCACCCGTACACAAATACAGCTGAATGCACACTTGGTCCTTTTGGATGGATAACAACAAACGGTAAACTGTGTTCAGGAATAGAATTTTTGACAGAAGCGGTGAAAATTTAAGATTGATCACCAAACAGAGGATACTGCTGCAGCAGCCGCATAACAGAGATGTGGGAAAATGGACAGGGATTGTGAAACGTGTTAAAACCTAAATAATGTCAATCTATCTATCCAGTTGTACGAGTAGTATTATGTTGGTGAAACCAATCTCATTTCGGTGTAGATGGGTGTGGATGCCCTGTGTTTTTATATTGTAGAATAGAAATCCCCAAGAGTAACGTATGATGAAAATTGGTAAAGAGTGTTGAAAATTTTATTAATTTTTTTTTTCTAAGGTAGAGGATCGAATGTAGACATTGTCCATATGAAATTGCGTTTCACGGTGTGGTGCCGTCAGATTTTTTTTATAAAAAAATTCTGACTACCAATTCTGTATTTTTTTGCATACATTGAATGTAATCATGTACTTCGTTTTGAGGCGAGGCGAACTAATATTCTATATAAATGAGTACAGCAAATTCGACAACAAAGATTAGAACAGTTCAGGTACTTGAAAACGACGTATTATTGATTGTTCTTAATTTTCATCCTTATTTTGCGTCACACCATTGAGGTAGGCATTCATTCGTCATGTTTAAGTTTTTTTCACGAGATGCATTCTTAATTTCACTATAACTACCAATTGATCGGAATGTTTTAATTATGAATAGTAAGCTCTGTATTTTTCTTACTCCAAATAGATTTATAATTTTTGCAATAAATTTTAAGAATTTCTATACGCTGTTCAACCGTGTATATAATAGAAAATATAACTGCAAAATTTGGAACGATTGAAAGTAATACGTATGACCTTAACAAATTTATTTTACTGATATCATTACCTTTCATCAAATAACAATATTGCGAAAATTCCATCCAAAAAATTTAGTTTATTTAATTAAGCATATACATAGCTGATTTAAGAAGCATGACAATACAAAATATTTAACTGAGATAACTAAAAATTTAATCAAATATAGCACATAAATCTAACAAAATATTTAATTAAAAGATTAAACATGATGTTAAGTTTTGCCTCAGGCATTCAAATTCATGGACAACGAAAATTCCCAAACACAGTAATATTTAGAAATTCTGCTGGCCCTCAAGGTCACCTGATCTGACTGCACTCGACTTTTTATGGAGTTATATCAAGCAAGAGATGTACAAAGCGGAACCAAGGAATTGGACTGAATTGAAGCAGTCCATTAAAACAATAAGGCATATGTGTAGTGTGTTTATTTATAGGTACTTTCTCTCAAATATGAAAAATGAAAAATTTTGAGACGTAATCTTTATTTTTAAATAAATTAGACGTTCTTTGCATTTATTTTTAAAAATCTTTTTTTTTCTTGGTCTTTTATGGCGCTTCAATTTCATTTCGAATGGAATGGTGCTAAAAATATTGATTTGTGATTCCTCAATTGCAGCTGCTGGAATGCTGCTAAAAATATTGATTTGTGATTCCTTAATTGCAGCTGTATTGTCCAAGCAAGTTTTGGAATTTACACGACCGATTAATCATAGCTATCAGTTACCGCCAATCATTCTCAGTTACCGTTGCCTGATTGCTTGACTACGTACTGGATGTGGTCTATTTCTTTACATATTATCGTATAAAGGAAAAGAAGCTTGCAATTTTTCGATGACATCCCAAATTGTTCTTTCAGTTGAAATAAAATTTTTTAGTCGAATGTTGATTTTCATAATGGAACAATATTGAACAAAAGTACCATAATAGTTGGATCTGTCGTAAAATTCCTTCTAGAAACGGCTCTATGAAAAACATAAGTTGTGTTTATTCTAAATGAATGACATATTATTTATTATGTATTTAGAATGATAAACTGCGTCAGTAAAATACCAGCAAAAATGTGCCAACATGTTTTACAACAGCTTGCTCGGGCAAAAAATAGCAAAATTTAAACTTTTTCCAGTTTCGCCCAGTAATTTTTTTATGAATTTTGCTGTAACTGTTCAAAATTGTAAACGTATTTACAAAAGAATGCATCGATGATTATCTTGTGCTCTACAAGAAGTTATAAACAATTTTTCGAATATTGTCATTAGGTATCATTAACATTTCTCGCGAAAAAAAAATCATTTCGGCAAACTAGATGTACCTATAATTACGGGTAACAATTCCCATCTTGTATTGCTTTTAGTGCATACAGCAGAAAATTCTTATTTTTGTCCAAGGTGAGTTTGTCTTTTTACAGACAATTTGTTTGATTTTGGATCGAATTTATCACTTGGGCGACATGCGGTTTACTAGGTCATGGACTTCGCCTGATCGTAAAATACGTGGTCGTATCGGGAAAGATAGCACAATAATGGTTTATCTTCTTTTTCGAGTGAAAAATCGTATTATTTAATATTATCCGGAAACCACGCTTACAACTAGAATAGTTCCTTGCAAAATGTATTTGAATGATCCGGAAAGTACATATGCCGATTTATATAACTACTTTCCGGATGATTCAAATACCTTTAATTCAAGAGTGAGAGAGGTAAAAATAATAAAACAATTCTGAAATAGAATTATTTTTCAAAATTGGACTTAAACTTTGTTTGAATTAGTTTTATTTCCTATTAAAGCAATTTCTTCAACTTGTGACACTTGCGGATCAGCTATCCTCAAATAAAGGGTACATCATCACGTACAGTTACGACATTTTCGGTCGATCGACCTGGTTGAAGGCGGGTTGTTGACTTTACATCACCAACAGACCCGGTTTTGGCAAATTTATCCATTAAGCTCTTTACAGTTGACTCTTTTGGAGCACTATTGTGACCCCAAATTCATCGCAATTTGCGAACTGTAGCCGCAAAACTTTCACCATTTTGGTAAAACAATTTTACAATGAGAATGCGTTGTTCATTAGTGTAGCGCTTCATTTTTACTAACCTCGTACCTTCTACTAGCAAACAATAACAATTGTTCAAATGTCAAACAATGACGCTTCGAATGGCGCCAAATTTAAATCTTGCGTTCTTGTTGGGACACCCTTTATAATGCACTACCTTTATCCATTTTTGTTTTTCGGCTTAGAATCGTATTGTTTAGTACGGGGTGGCGCAACAATTGTGCTACAATAAGACGTTGAAATTACTGTTTTTTTTTCTCAATTAATGAATTTCATTTATTTTTTTTTTATTGTACAGAAAACTCAATTTTATTGTATATAACTAATTGGTTTTGAAGATGATAAATCGTAAATGACCTCTATGCTCATTCACGCTTATGCGGCACGTGGGAAGAAAATTATTCATTGTTGCCTGAAGGGTTGACCTCGGGATCGCCTCAATTATTGTTTTAATAAACTGCTTCATTTCAGTCCAATTCCTTGGTTTTGTTTTGTACACCTCTTGCTTGACATAACGTCATAAACAAAGTTGGGTGCAGTTAGATCAGATGACCCTGAGGTGACCAGCAGAAAAGTCGAGTTTTAGGATATTAATGTGTTTGGGAATTTTCGTTGGAGCTGCACTTTCATCGGTCTGGGCATGTACGCAGTTGTTCCATCTTTCTGGAACTAAATGCTGTTGAAATGGATACGTCTTCGGCGCAGTTCTGGGTAAAAAAAGGAACTCCTTCAACATCTTTAAATAACGGTCCCCATTGGCAGTTGATAGTAGCAGGATTCGTGCACCACCCTGTATTTTTTAACTACCACGCCTAACTTAAGCCGGATCCTTACGTGATGTGTTTTCCACATGTATTGACTACCACCGTACATAGATTTAATTAGTGAATTAATACGATAATTGTTAAGATGATAAAAGGGTAAAGTGGGCATTATTAAAAAGCAGACCTTAATCCTCGTATAAGAAACTTTTTTCATAATGGGCAACCGACATAGATTTTTACGGCAATCAAGAATACATACAGTTTAGGCAGCTGCAGATGAGCATTTTTACCCCTACAGGGGTAGGCGCTGAAGGTGTTACCAATTTTACTCTGTTTTAGCAAACAAATGCTCATTTATTGTCAAGAGTTAGTCTGTTATGTTATTCACATGCTTACGTGGCAGTTAAAACAAAATTTTAGAAATGAAACACAACAGTGCCTTGTATTTGACTAGAAAATCGTAATGGGCTTGGACAATTATGTGTGAACAAAATGCTTGTATATTGAACCATTACACGTTACAATGATACTGATTATATCAAAAAATGCCATGGAAATGGACATTCAAAAACAGCAACATCTCCGAAAATGGTTTGAAACGTGGAGGCCAAAATTCAATCCTCGACAGAGTGCAGTTCAATTGGCAGAAATGTCAATGTGTCCGCTAGTAGCATGTGGTGCATATTTAAAAATGAATGGGCCGCAGTAACTATTATTTTATAGCGCGGTCACCACTCGTTTTCGTTGAACAAGGGGTAAAAAATTGAACAAATTTACCGCGGAAAAATTTTAAACGATACGAGTACTTTGTTACCTAGGGCAATTTGGTAGAAACCGTTGGATATTTTCACAAGACTCGACACTAACGCGTAAAACCATTAAACCCAACATTTTCAAAAAGAAAAAGTTCTCAGCTTCATTTATTCGGAATTAAGCATAATGGATTTTTCCATATGGTCTAATCTGGAAGCCAAAATATCTACATAAAGATTGCTCTTTATCGAGAATGAGACAATATACCATCAGGCCATATTCGTACAGCGTGTGAAGCCTTCCCGGACAGAGTCGACGCAATTTTCCGCTCTAAAGGTGACTACATCGAGCAATGACACATTTTGCTTAAAATCCGAAATATTTAACTTCATTATTTTTAAATAAAAAAATCAAAATTGACTCAATTACATCATTGTCTATTGGTATCACTTCGAACACCGGCCTTTGTGCTAAATGAAGGTAGATATGATAAAACTCAGTTTTGGGTAGCGCAATGGAGACTATAAATAGTTTTCGGCATCTCGGGCATGGGGAAATCAGAAATATATTACCCTTTTCTTGGATATGTTCTAGTTTCTTGATTATTATTGTTATGAAAAAATTTAATTTTTAAACATGAAATAATAGTGGATAAGTCTCCAGATTGTAGTTAAATGGCACAGCATGATTACATCAAATCCTGAATTGGGGTTTTCAGATTGAAAGCACCTTGGCTTCCATTTTCTAAATCTACTTTCTCAACTGCTCATCACTATCCAGTTTGTGTAATATATAAAATTTATAAACTATTCAAGATATGATGTTAAATTTTGCATATCCATGATTTTTATGGGACCAATATTTTTGACGTGCCCGGTTTTTTCGCTGACCTATTTCAGGGAGAATAGAACTTAGTAAATAAAAGACAAAAAAATTGGCAGCTAATCATAAAATTATTTGGCAATAATTTAGCGTATAAAGGGTACACAATAGTTCGGTGAGGCCGAACTTACCACTTGAGGGTACTGTTTTATATTTAATATGATATTTAATAAACCTACATTTAAATCATTTAATTCGTGTCAGATTCGAGTAGCAAAACGTCAAGTGCCTGTCAACTTCTGGTGGTGAATTAGCCACATTAAATACTCGTATGATAACCACTTAATGGCCTATAAACTAAATATTACTTGTTACCTGATCTTAAAGCAACCGGTAGTCACAACAAGTGACCGATAAACAAATTGTTTATAAATACGTTCATATACGTATATGGATAATAAAGAAATCCAACGGTCGTGATATTCGTTCAAGTGTCAAAGCTGACATAATTGAAATGGATGTACATGTATAAAGTGAATCGAATGCAAAGGTCTTATTTCTTCTTTAGTGAGAAAAAACTTTCCTGTCCTTGATTTCAAGTTCAAATATTTCTTAGTTATTATTTCTTTTGTGAAATTCATTTAATTGTAACGAAAACGTTTATAAATTTTAAAATAATTTAACGCACTTGTTTGGCGAACAGAATCATAAAATGAAGGTAAAACCGCCAGTCATACTTAGATAACCTTTCACATTGTAAATATATAAACAACCTATAAATGCCTATATAAAATAGCCAAATAACTTGGATTTTTTTTGTTTTGCTCTTTTCTTATTCTTGCGATACCAGCAACGGTAGCCAAATGAATTAGCCGAAAGGAATACGTGTGGTTTATATCTTAAAGGTAATTCTATTGTATTAAAGTGAACGATTTTTGAGTTAAATTTAGATCAAGCACATCGGAACAATATAGAAAACTCTGTGTGCTAATAAAAACACAGACAACACATTCACACTTCAATTCGCCGCACCGCATTTGACGGCCAGCATTGCGTTATATGAATATGAACATTTAAACGCTTGAGGAATGCGCTTGCCCGCAGATTTCTTCATTCACGCTGTGCAAGAGAACACGTCATTTATGAGGCACAGTGGGGGTAATTATTAACATTAACATTTCATCATTTTATTGGCTTAATTGATTCTATTTTACGGCCTTAATTGAATGAATATTTTGTAATGATCTGAATACTTAACATTCAATATCCACAATAATTCTGTGGTCACAACCCATAACAGCCTAAGTCTGTTTTTCAATATTTTCAGTACAGGAGTATAAAGTTTTCAATCTTCACTGAAAATCAGGAGAAGGTGTTTTTTGGAAAACTTTGCTACAGATTCCTAGGAAACGAATTTCTTTACTTAGTTGTTAACAAAAAATAGTTGTTTATTCTCGCAGTCAAAAGATATTATCGAAAAAGACACTTAGGCTGTTATGAATTGTTGAACGAAAGAAAGTCAAAAAGTTCAAGTTGAGTTAGGCTATTATTCCAGATTAAATAAAAATTTGTTTGTTTGGAGAAAGACCTTAACTCAATTTATGTTTATCAAAAAACGAAATTGTAATTCGGAATAAGAGCTTAACTCAAGTCAGGAAAATAAAATTGTTTCTTTATTTTT
>JAHXMU010000484.1:0-13434 GCA_019455685.1 Philornis downsi
CATTTTTCTGTGAAAACATATTTTTCATTTTCATAATGAAAACTTTGATTATCGTCTCTTAATCGCTATTCATGTCAGCAATATCTTCCCAAACCACAGTCAATTTTTTTACACTCTCTATCTTTGTTTCGACTTTTTTATTCAACATGTATTGACTAGAAAACTAAACAGTATTCGGACAAATAATTAGTACTCACTTAAAGGCAAATAACAAACCTAACAAACGAAAAAGTATAGAAGAGAGAGAGAGAGTGAAGCAGTAATTCAAATGTTTACCAATCCAATGAAAAAGTAAGAAACCTCTTATAAAGTATGACAGTACTGGTATTTCAGAAACTTTGAATAAATTGCAGTCATGATGGAGGTGACTAAAGGCGACAGTGCAAAAATTTATCTCAATAATAAACAACGGAAAAGAAAAGGCAGCCAGATCGTATAACGATGTACAGCGATGGAGCTAAAGCCTGAAAATTTTACCAATCAAGAAAATGGTGCTGCTATTTTGTAAGGACAATAGTGGAAATCTGGCTAAGGATTTGCAGAGAGAGCTGTAATTTAGGAGCGATTGCAAGTGAAGAAATCTAGGCAGTCGTTAATGTCATAAATAATGTTAATTAAGTGAAATGACCGAGCCAACAAATTCTTAAGGAAAAGTTCTTAAAAAGAGCCTTAAGGCTTAAAATTCTGAATAAATAAACTAAATTAAAATAGAGCCAGAACCACGGGTTACAGATTACGATGAACGCATAATGAGCATACATTAGTTCCTAAACACTCTTTGTCCCAATGATGGTTTACTTAGCGGTTGTAATCTACCAACTATTGCGGTCTCAGTCTTCTACTCATCGCTTGCAAGATTCTATGGAGTGCGAGATATGAAAGAATAAATCATATCATAACTGACCTGATTGAAATTTATCAGAATGGCTTTAGATTTGGTACATTACAATAAGGCAAATCTTAAAGATGTTAGAAAAACGGATCGAGACATACTGGCTTCTTGTCAGCTATAAAGGTGCTTTCGGCATAGGATGACACTGACTGACACGACATCTTCAAGAAAGATAGGTAAAAGTTTTAAGCTAGACATTGTTTGCTCGTGAAAAAATTTGGTGGTATTACCAGGTTTTTCTTGTATTGGTTTCCAACACTGAAATCGAAATAATCGATGTTTTCTTCTTATTCTTTATTACTACGAGTATTTCATTGTCAAGTTTACCATCGTAATATAGAATCGACTATGTTGTGATGTACATACAAATGTAAAAAATTCCGGCTTTAGTGTTGGAAATCAACAAAAAACATGGTTGGTGTTGTCATTCAAGAACATTTTTTTTTTTTTGTGAAAAAACATAGTACTGCTAGTTTTTTGTTAACGATTGTAGAGAAATCTGCAGTACGAATGCGATCACAAAACTTGACTTGACGTATAGATGGTGCCAGAAGTTTGAAAAGAAATATTTTGGTGTAAAGTGGCAACCTTGTATTGCTCCATTGCACACTTTTTTCGCCTCGGACTATTTTCTATTTCCAAACTTAAAAAAGTGACTCGGTGGCAAAAGATTTGCCAACAGTGAAGAGGTGGATGATGGCTATTTTAAGAAGTTTAACAGTTCTTACTATAAACAGGGTATAGAAGCTATTGAATATTGCTGGAAAAAGTATATCGAACTAAAAGGATATTGTGTTGAAAAATAAAGAAAATTTTGTCCAAATTTTTTGTATCTTCTTTATTAGGTCGACTAGTATTGGGAAATAAAAAATAGTCAAAGGGAGCTAAATCTGGTGAATGAGGTGCGTGATAAAGCAATTCGAAATCTAATTCATTCCTTTTGCCCATCACGGTAGTGGATGTGTGAACTGGAGCATCGTCTTGATGAAACAGTACAGTACGTCACTTTTCGCAAAATGAGGTCTTTTTTCCAAAATTTCAACATCTAAACGTCAGATGGCATAGAGATTGTTGGCCGAAAACTGCGAGATGTTACTGCAGCCTTCTCAATCATCGAAAAGGAAGCAGCGAAAATGGATCTGGTCGCAAACAAGGACAAAACAAAGTTATTGGTTTCAACGAACAAAGAGTCTACTCGTTTGGGACACTTTGTGAACGTTGATAACTATATTCTTGAGGTGGTGTAAGAATTCATCTACCTTAGGTCAGCTGTAAACAAAACGAATGATGTCAGCATGGAGATAAAGAGGAGAGTACTGCTTGCTAACAGATGTTACTATGGGCTAAGCAAGTGATTCAAACCAAAATCCGACTATACCAGACATTGGTTCTACCTATCTAGTTATATGACACAGAATCTTTGGTTGTGACACAACTGTATAAATCAGTACTGACAGTTTTCGAGAGGAAAATATTCTGGAAAATACCTATACATATATGGAATCGTCATCGCCAACGGAGAGTATCGGAGTCGCATGAACAATGACCTGTATAAGCTATATACCGACATAGATTTGGTCAAACGCATTAATATATAGCGTTTGCGTTGGCTGGGTCATGTTGAAGGACCCAAATGCTTCGGGACGGAAAGTTTTCGATAACGATTTCGATGCACGGCGCAGAAGAGGGCGACCAAAACTCCGTTGGAAAGACCAGATTTTTGAAGCACTATCGAAACCTGATGTGACGAATTGGAGGAGAAGCGCAGAAGATCGAAGCATTTGGAATTATTTTCTACGGGCGGCGTATAATAGATAAGATATGTCTATTCCAGTCGCCTCTTAGGTGGAAGAAGAAGAATCATTTTGATGCTTGGCCTTCAAAATATTTTACAAACTATTATCGTTTTATCGATTATTCTATAGTTTTGGAAATTTCACTTTCACTAATATTCCGAGAGTATTAAGTAAACGCAATGGCCTCTTATTTGGGTATTTATTTTTATTTTGCTGCAGCAATCACAGCTGCGTAATTCATCCAAATCGGATGACAAAATCGTTGTGGGATTTGGATAACCATGGTCGCCAAAGTTGAACGTCCATCGGACAGTTTCTGTCAGTGCGAATACGTCAGACTCATAACTTGGGCACGCCAACACATCAAATATGTATGTATGTCCCTGTTAATATTGATTCAAATTGGATTTGTGTTCATTAGTTTTGTACTCTGTGAAACATTGAATAGGTTCATATAGATTTTGCTTTATTGTAAATAGAATACAATCTTCGCTTTAGAAATTTGGTTTTACTCACATACCCACTCAATGAAACATTGAGTAGGCTCACCTAATTTTTGCTTCATTGTAAATAAAATGCAATCTTCGCTTTAGAAATTTGACTTTACTTACATGGAGTAATCGTTCAGTGAAAGAACATTTTATATTGGCGTGCGTTATGATACTGTTATTGGAGGAAATTACGAAATAATTTCAATTTACATAATTTTAAATATTTCAGACGTTAACCTGATGGAATATTTGAAAAGGTTACGTATCTAATCTGACAGACACACGTTAAAACTTTATATTACTGGTAACGAGATTGACACATAGTTGGAAGGGGGTTTTGTAATATTATTCTGTGAACAAACATGAATCACACGCAACACACTGTTGCCAAAGCAATTTTGTGAAGCCCTTAGAAATGAAAGGCCTTCTTCAATCTAAATAAAAATGTTTAACAACATTTACTTAACGAAAATCTAATAAATAAACGAGAATCAATCAAAAATGATTTGTCTTCAGATAAGTTTGCAGTGTGTAAAAAAGATATCATTTCATTTCTGATTGCTTACTGCTTCCTGTCGGATGGTTGCCCATTTACTGGTGTTACCGCTCATCGGCTATTATAGCTCACGCCACATACTGTCTGTCACCTGTAGTGTAAACTCATGTCTAGTTATTTTGATACTATTTATTTTACTTGTATCTATTTCGCTTTTTTCGTGCCAAGTCCCTGCAGTCAACCGCCACAACTCTTGGTTTTTTAGCAAATAGTCACAGATATTCGGAAACTTTGCTGTCTCATACAAGTGTGAATTGCACTTGTGCTGATTTGGCACATTATAACAATATCTGTTGTCACACATACAGATACCTACGTAGACAGAAACTTTGTGACTCCTACTTGTAGTAGTCGTGTGTGAGTGAAGAGACAACGAAGGCAACAATGGTAACACATTTCCACCAACAGCGCACCATCATCAGGAGCAACATGAGCTGTAATAGTTACTTACATCACTTGTATTATCCAGACACACACACACACACACACACATACACGCAGTCACACACTCAAGAGCACATGTATACATCTGTAGTTCATTACATAGTTCATTCGAGTTGTGAATTGAAGACGACGATGAGGTTGATGATGACGCTGACGATGATGCCACCAGTGCTGCTGCTCACTCTCTTTGGCGCAATCAATTGGGCTCTTGCAAGTGATGGAATATAAAGTTTCAATGTGAGGGTGTTCGAATGTTAGGATATGGAATATGTTGTAGTTCATCTAAAAGCTGCCTTTGTTCTCAAACGAATGCCGGAGTATGAAGAAGAAATGAAAACAGAAGCCATAAGTGTATTGTCTCATTTGTCGTTGTTAGACCTTCCGCTCTTCTAATCCTCCTCTCGCTCCGCCCCCCAGGCCAACACTTCATGTGTCTGTGGCATTTTAGAGTTTAAGTATCTTTTAACGTGCCCGAGCTGTTGTTGCTGCTGGTGTTGCTGTTTTTTATAACACATTCCATTTGGTAACCCCCATGCTGCTCTTTACCACAAACCCAATTGGAGGAGATTGAATGTTCTGGTTGGTGCTTCTCATTGTGCTAAGAGAGATGATTTACTTTTATTGTTATTAACTTTTTTACTTAACTTTACTACTTTGGCTTTTAATGCAATTTATGAGATGACACAAAGTGACAGTAGTGGGAAAAGAAAACAAAATTTGGCGAGAGAGGGAGACATCTAATGTCACAGAAGTGGTAGGTAGAGTAAGTTAAGCCGAGATGATGAACTTATTACCTTTCGGCGTTTCTTTACAGAAAAGAAGAATATTTGCCTAAACTAAGTAAATTAACTATGGGTAACTAAGTAATGCAGCTTTTATTGGTTGTTTTAAACACTCAACTCTCAACTTGTCTATCGAAAATCTATTTGCTTTGCCATATTTTTGTCAAGGAAAAAAAAAAAACGAAAATATTAACGTACTAAAGAGTGTCCCAACAAGAACGCAAGATTTAAATTTGGTGCCATTCGAAGTGTCATTGTTTGACATTTGAACAATTGTTATTGTTTGCTAGTAGAAGGTACGAGGTTAGTAAAAATGGAGCGCTACACGAGTGAACAACGCATTCTCATTGTGAAATTGTTTTACCAAAATGGTGAAAGTTTTGCGGCTACAGTTCGTAAATTGCGATCAATTTGGGGTCACAATAATGCTCCAAAAGAGTCAACTGTAAAAAGATTAATAGATAAATTTGCCAAAACTGGGTCTGTTAGTCATGTAAAGACAACAACGCGCCTTCGACCAGGTCGATCGACCGAAAATGTTGCAGCTGTACGTGATGATGTCGCTCAAACTCCATCCACCTCAATTGGACACCGAGCTCAACAAATTGGTGTCTCCAAATCCACTATGCAGCGAATTTTGACCAAAGATTTCCATCTTCATGCATACAAAGTTCAATAAACCAGCTGACCTTGGGCAGCGAAGGGAGTTCGTTAATTGGTTAAATGAAAATGCTGGTTTTGCCGATAAAATCATCTTCAGTGACGAGGCCCATTTCCATCTTGATGGCTTTATCTATAGGCAGAATTGTCGCATTTAGTGTGAGGAAAATCCTCAAGTGATTCACGAGAAGCAAATGCATCCTCAACGTGTCACTGTTTGGTTGTGGATTTTGGGCTGGAGGATTCATTGGACCTTTTTTTTTTATGAAAATGAGGCATGTCAAGAGCAAACAGTCAATGGTGTTCGGTATCGTGAAATGATAACCAGTTTTTCGTGCCTAGAATTGAAGAAATGAATGCGGAGGGCATGTGGTTTCAACAAGACGGCGCCACATGTTATACAGCCAGAGAAACAATTCAATTGCTGCATCAGTCATTTAAATCTTGCGTTCTTGTTGGGACACCCTTTATAAGTATTTGCTACCTGTCACACAGTGTGTGATTAAAAAGAAATGGAAATAAATCTGGAATTTCCAAACAGGTGGGGTTCGATTTTGATGAAATTTCATATGGCTGTAGCAGACGTGTAGTCGAGTTTAAGTTTTAAATGTGGACCTTATACCCCTAAACAGGGCACACACTGCCTCAAAGTAGAACACCTCAGGAATTTGCAAATTTTGAAACCATACAACTTCTTACATTTTTATCCGATTTAGTTGAGATTTTTAAAAAAACATTTCTTTACGTTTGTTTTATCTCCTAAACTTTAGGAGCTATTTGACTTTTAATATAAAATTTTTTGTTTTTTTTTTACCTACCTTAGTTCACTTTTTTGCTAATAACAGAAACAAATTTTTCACATAATTTTTTTGAAACTTTTTTTTGTTGTATTGATAACAAACTTCTAAGTGTTTAGAAAAAAAGATCTTTAAAAAAGGAAGCATTTAGTCTAGGGCTTCCCAACTTATTCAGGCTTACGCCCCCCAACGGCAAGTGAAAATCTCCATAGGTATTTGGATGAAAGTTGAATAAGAAGTTTTAATGCACATGTTGCTACATTCGAATATATTTCCCTGTATTTTAACCAAATTTCTTGAAGACGTAACGATTCAAAATCATTTTTTGCACAGAAGTCACACTTCAACTCGATTGCTTTTTGCTGTATCGTTTCGAGCAATGACGTCACATCTACTACAAATGGGTTTCTTACTAGTTTGCATTGCCAAGAATCGGTGTTAGTATCAGGAAAATACTTTTTGAATTCATTACCCAAAGAGTCTAAGTGATTTACAATCAATTTTTCAAAGTGTTCAGTTGGATTGCCTTCAGAGTCCAAAACATCACTAAGACATGGAAAGGATACAAAGTTTGGAGGTTTGTTAAGAATACGCTCCTTCTACAGAAAAATTTTAGAAATAAATGTGTTAACAGAATCAATAGCTGTTAGAGTATGAGTATTTTCACCGTGCAGCTTTAGGTTCAGATTATTCAATAGTTCAAAGAAGTCGGTTAAATAAGCCAACAAAACAAATGATTTTCAATCCGTAAATTTGTCACAAAGTGCCTGGTTTGAAAACAGTACAAAACCATAAAAGTACTGAAACAAAAACATATTCCAACATGTTGGTTATAAATAACTTGCATGCCTTTTTTTGACAAAAAATGTGCCTATATTTTTTTATAATTATAAAAAAACTTGTTAAGATAAATATTTATATTTTATTTTTCTGTAGGCTAACTTCATGACGGACGTTCTAAAGCAAACATTCTTTCAAAATATGAATTTTTACGTTGACCAAAACCTACCGAATAGGACTTGTTTTAATAGAAATATCAACTTTTGGCCATAGATTCCCGAAACGCTCTACTGATATCAAAAAAAGGAAGCTTAATTTTTATGTCCTAACCTCTTATGAATAATTCTGCAAAGGGAATTTTTCGGCCGCCTTTTAACAGCGCAAATACAGCAAAAAAGACTAAAAAATAATGATAGGTGGCCGGCTGTATTCAGGGTTGTATCAGGGATCATAAGAACGACGATAGTCGCGTGTGCTAACTGACTATCGCGCCACGATCGGTCATCATTTCCATATCTTCAAAAATCTTTTAAAAAAGATCTTCAGGTTGTTGAAAACAACAGCAAACAATTACAATATTTTCTTTGTTTTCAATGCGTACATTTGAAATTGTTCTACGTCTACGAGTATATAAAATATTGTTAGTTAAGGACAACATCAACCTTCCAGTTTTTGTCATTTAAAGCTTTCGAATGTTTTGACAAATTTGCCTATCAAAGAAAAATGTCGCTTTAAGGCTCTCTGATATGTCAATGATAAGATTTTTTTCTTTAACATTTTCTACATGTCGACTGTTACCTTAATAAAATCAAATAGCCTTGATTTTATTTCATATAAATTTGTTTATACCTTCACTTGAAGAAATGAATGTGTATTGCCATTTTGCCGAAAAATATAACATTCCGAAATAAGCGTCTAAAGTATTAGGTATTTTTTTATTAATAAAACGTGTGTCCGTCAGTATGGTTGACAAACACGATAACTGTCGCACATCCATATTAAAAACAAATTCCCTTACATCCCATGGATGAGATATGGGAGGGCTTCTCACATTCCATGAACTTACACGCATTCGTTTTTAAGGCTCATTCAACGGGACCAACAGTATGATGACAATTCCAAACGTCAAAGTTTGAGAAGTACTTACAAGACTTGTCGATTACTCGACTACTCAAAGTGTTCTTTAGACTAATCGCTGTCCGTGGGGGTTGAACCTGCAATCATGAGAACGATAGTCACGTGTACTAATCAGGACCGCGCAGCGGTCAGTCGTGTCGGCCGTTATTTAATAACGAAAGAGTACTTGTGTTGGGGAAATATTTCATTCATCTAAAGAAATTTTTGTATTTCCATACAAAAATAAACCTGCAAATAGTGTTTCTTACGAAGGTGTCCCTTGAATGAGATTCCTGTGGAATTATGTTATTCTGAATAACACAGACATATACGTTTTCTAGAAAAGTGCTATTAAAAACTATGCTAACGCAGTTTATATATGAAAATGTAATTTTATTATTTTTTTTAATGATTCCGTTTTCTTTTTTTTTTGGCTGGCAAGTTTAATATTGATACTATATATAAATTGACTACGCAAATATGTTTTTATAACTTCCAAAACCCATGGATTGCGTTGATATTTGATTATATTTATACGTCGTATGTTAATATCATATGCAATGGTCATTATTGGTATACATTTCGATATACCTTCCATGCAAATGGCTCGTTCAGACAAAATAAACAAATTCTCTCCCATTTCATGATTGAACTCTCTCCCATCTTTTCACGTTCAGTGAGCTTACACGCATCTTAATTATAGACTCACTCGAAGGGACGTAGAGATTAAAGACGTTTCGGAACTTAGCACTTTAAGAAACATTTACAAGACTTCGGAAGTTCGACTACTGGAAATGTTCATCATACGTATCGAGTTAATTGCCGCTCAAATAGTAATATTAAGTGACTGATTGCGGGGTTAAACCTGCGATCAAGCAAACGATAGTCGTGCGTATTAACCATCGCGGCACGGTCGTTTAAGTCAAGAAAAATCGCTTCTCTAAGTTACAGCTTTAATGTCAAATGTTCAAATGCTCTTGTTAATTTGCGTTGAAATTTTATTATATTTAATAAATTCGATAAAGCGACTCTATGAATGTATGTTGTGATACTTCCCCCATTCAAAGTAGGACCTACATCTTTTTAAAGTCTCTGGAGCACTTTTCATTAGAACTACGTTGTGTTTAGTACACTGCCGCTCATTTGAATAGCGCCTCCCTAATCATTTAACAATAGTGACTACTATTTAAACGAACTTAACAGTTTACAAGACTTCGGAAGTTCGACTACTGGAAGGTGTTCATCATACGTATCGAGTTAATTGCCGCTCAAATAGTAGTCACTTAATAGACTGATTGCGGGGTTCAACCTGCGATCGTGCAAACGACAGTCGTGTGTATTAACCATCGCGCCACGATCGTTTAAGCCAAGAAAAATCTCTTCTATAAGCTACAGCTTTAATGTGATTTGCTTCAAATGCGTGTATTAATTTGCGTTGAAGTTTTATTATATTTAATAAATTCGATAAAGCGACTGTATTAATGTATGTTGTGATACTTCCCCCATTCAAAGGAAGGGCCTACACTTTTTTAAAGTCTCTGGAGCATTTTTCATTAGAACTACGTTGTGTTTAGTACACTGCCGCTCACTTGAATAGCGCTCCCCTAAACATTTAACAAGAGTGACTACTATTTAAAGTACATTTCACATAACGGTTCAGTTATTTGTTTCTCCTATTTCCACACATCATCTACAAAAAAATTCAAGCCATTGAAGTGTCTCGTTATTTTAATTCGCTCTTTTTTTAAATGGGTGGAAAATGTGTCCTTTTTTTATCCATTTGAATGGCACCCCTCACGTGGTAATCAGTTTAAGTGTGAAAGTCTTTTGCAGATCATCATAATTCAGATGGGATTACAGTAATTGTGTATAATTAAACATAAAACAATCGATTTCAAATAAAATTCGCCGAGCTAAATCCTTGAGTATCGAGGAAAGATTGAAAATTAAAACCTACAAAGAGGGTGGACTTTCTATTTATCAAATAGCCAAAAAAAAAAAAAATATAAGAAGTCGCAAACTTATGTCGACATATTTACGTAACATAAAAGGCTATGGAAATAATATGAAAGGTCGAACAGCAAGTGCTATTACAGCCGCTGACAACAGGGCTATTCTGAGATATGCCTCAAATTCACAGGACTCTGCTGCTAAAATCAAGGAAAAGCTGGCGTAAGTTCAAGTCTATCAAGGGTGAAAAGAGTTATTTTCAAAGCAGCACACTTGCAACACTTGAGACTTAAAAAGAAACCACCGCTAGACGATCTCCGTGAGGAAGGTCGCCTTAATTTTTGACATGGAGTAGAGAGTGGAATAGAATTATATTTTCCGACGAAAAAAACTTAATTTAGAGGATACTGATGCATATAATTACTACTTCCACGATCTTCGAAAAGAGGAACACCTACTCAATCGATTACATAGCCGTGAAAGTGGAGTTATGGTATGAGGTGCGATCTCTTATTATGGCACAATAGAGCTCCAGCTTCTCTCCGCAAAAGTGAATGCGACTTCATACAAAGCTGTGCTTAAACTGGAAATTCCAGCATATGATAACGCGCCAATCTACACAGCAAGAGTCGTCATCGATTGAAAGCCAAAATATTAAGGTTATGAACTGGCCGCCTTACTCTCTAGACTTAAACATTATTGAAAACGTCTGGGAATGGCTAGTACGCAAGGTGTACGAATCAGGCAAGCAATATTTAAGCATAAGTGAACTCATTAATAGAATTAAACAGGATGGCCACGGTCCCTCGATGTGTCTAACGAACACTTCGAGTAGTCGAGTAATCGACAAGTCTGGTAAATGCTTCTCAAACTTTGAGTGAGTCTAAAAAGAGAATGCTGACTGAATGTGAGAAGCCGTCATGTATCTCACACATGGGATTCAAAGGAATCTATTGTTGCTTGTTGTATCGAAGGTATGCTTCCTCTCTTTCGAAAACGCCAACAACGTTATCATGTCTTAAAGGCTTAACTCTTTAATATCAAAATAAAAAAAAACAGTTTATCGATTATTTTCATTTCGTACCAGAGATCTTTCAACATTTCCTATTTTCAAAATGGGAAAAACAGGCGATCAATTCCGGATCAAATCGATTTCGAGACATTGTAGAAATATCCAAAATTGATTCATGTTTTATAGAATTTTTAAGTAAAGACAGTGAAATGGAGCATCCATTTCAAATCAGATTAAGGGGAAGATCTGAACTTTAGTTATGCAATGTCACTTTATTCCTCTGATTGCACAAAAACACAAATTCTCCAAATTTGGAAGCTACCAACAGGCGGGACCTAATCAAAAAAGACTGTATGATTCTTTACCGAACAGAATATATGAATGTATTCTCAACCAAGGCGGAAGCACTCACTACTACATTTTACTGAAAATACTTATTTTTAAATTAGATGTAAGCAAACAATAATATCTTTAATTTAGAATTAATGTTTTCGTGTATAATCTAATGTTTGTTAGGGGGTCTTATTCAAATGAACCAAAAACTAAAATTTAATTTCTGACATTTTTTGTGTGCTTAATGTTTTAGTAATTAATTAATTAAAATTAAAGAAAATTTATGTTATAGGATTACAGCAAATACGTGAAATATGATTTAAAAAAGCACAACCAGTTCGCTATAATTATTATTTTGGAAAAAATCGATTTTAGAGAACTATTTAAAGGAGGTGCTATTCAAGTGAGCGGCACTGTATACATTATATGATTGACATTCTGCTAAAATGTGATTCTACTAAAAACGTAGTAACATTTGTGATGTGACAAATTCTTTGGTGTTTTGCGCACATAAATCAGTTGATCTTCCGGTTCGGTTATCGGTTATCTTTGATATGATAATCAAAATATGGAATATGATGTGGAAACGTGTAAAATTTTGTCTACCACAATAACTTTTGATTTTAGCATTTAAAGTGCCAAAGAAAATGTCATCTCTGAAGTGTTTGTCAGGGTATTGGAATTAATCTGTATAATGTTTTTTTGATTCGTCCATACAGTCTGCAGGTTAATGTGTTAATGTTTTATAGTTAGAAATAGGATACCAAAGAATTTCCTTCTTTAATTTTTTGTTTCTTATAAAATTCGTAGATATTCCACACAATTGTGTGTTTCTTTATCATGCCTACCGCCTATGTGCCGTTCCTTTCTTTCTGGATTGATGCGAATTATTGTTTATATCAGATAAGTAATAGTGGTAACTGGATCCTTGGGTACTTACTTTTATAGCGTAACAGATATCCTCCTTTGATTTGTTTACCAACATTACCTGCAAAAAGGAAATCGAGAACGAAAAACAACAAAAAAATGTCATTAATACCTTGAGAGGATTATATTCCGTTTTTCTTTAATATTATTTTCGGGAAATGGGGGATAATATTAAGGCAATATATATATATTTCTTTTCTTTATTGATATATACATCTATAAAAAAGAAAGTAAGGAGACAATAACAAAAAGGAAAACTGGCAACATCAAAAGCAGCGAATAAATTTAAGCCAAACAAGTGTGTTATAGCCAAGATATGAACGACAACGCTGAAAAGCATCAGCTTCATTCATTTTCATTCTTCTGCCGCCCAACTATGCCCTCCTGTCGCTCTTTGTTCGGCAAAATAACAGTGTAATATATTTTCCTAAGGATTTATCTCAGGTGAAATTTATCGCTTCACAATGGTGAGCCAACTTTGCTTTAACGCCAACGCACACGAATGCTGCTTCCCGTGGATGGATTGATATATTTCGATTTATGTGCGTAATAACAGATTTCATTTGATTATGTGAGTGAATGATTTTCTCAAGGACCAGAATATTGGTTGGTTGGTTGGTTGCTTGGTTGGGGGCCTCCTTTTGGCGAGCCTTCGAAGAGTAAATTAATGTTTTGCAATTTGCTGGCAATCGTTGTGTGACAAAAAGACCAGCTAATCATAATTGTGCTATAAATCATCATCATAAATATTCAGTTTGTCAGGTTGCCTTTATGACGGGGGCGGTGTCGTCAATGTGGTTGTTCTATCGTATGGACAATAAAATCACCATGAGGTTGGTACGTCAAGGCAAAGCTATTAATTGGTATTGTTAGAATTTACAAGGGCGGTTCCAAAACT
>JAHXMU010000484.1:24595-39448 GCA_019455685.1 Philornis downsi
GGCTTATAACTTCCTCTCATTGACTTTCACTAATCGTTCACAGTGAGATGGCGTTTGGTAAACAATTTGCCAGACATCAAATATTCAATAGATTTTCTCACTTATTTGAAGAGTATTGGCGGCGTCTGGGTATGTAGGGAGGTAATAAAGAGTGAAACAGTTGGAAAAAATTGTGATATTATCATCATCCTTTTTCCTTTTTTTTTTTTTTTTTTTTTTTTTTGACAGGAAAGTGATAAATAGTGTTAGCACGTCATTTACATTTTCATATGGCAAATGTAGAAGATAATTTATTTTTGTACCAGACACAAATTAAACTCTATTATTGATCAAAGACAATAAATGGCAACATTAGAAAATTTGGCAAAAGAAAAAATTTGAAGAAAGAAAAACCTGATAGTATTTTGCAGCATAAAATTGTTAGAGAAATTGCTGAGGATGTCGGTATATCGGTTGGCTCATGCCATGCAATCTTTTCGGAAATTTTGGGCATGAAGCGTGTGGCAGCGAAGTTCTTTCCAAAATTGTGAAATTTTTTTTTGTGGAATTGTTGAATGACGTCAACTATGATCTAGATTTGCTTAAAAGGGTCATAACTGGTTACGAATTATGGGTTTATGATTATGACATCGAAACCAAAGCCCAATCGTCCCAATGGAAGAGTCCAGGAGATCCAAGACCAAAAACAACACACCAAGTTCGATCAAATGTCAAGCTTTTGCTCACTGTTTTCTTCGATTACCATGGCGTAGTGCATCAGGAGTTCTTACCACGAGGTTGTACGGTAAATAAGGAGTATTGTCTTGTAGTTATGCGCCGTTTGCGTGAAGCAATACGAAAAAAACGCCCGGAATTGTGGAAAAAAAAAATCATGGCTTTTCCGTCATGATAACGCACCTGGTCACTCATCTTTGCTTTTAAGAGATTATTTGGCTAAAAACAACACCGTTATCATGCCTCAGCTACCGTATTCGCCAGATTTGGCCCCCTGCAACTTTTTCGTGTTGCCAAGATTGAAGAAACCCATGAAAGGATGGCTTTTTGCGATGATTGAGGAGATAAAAACCGAATCACTGAGAAAGCTCAAGGACATACCAAAAAGTGCATATCAGAACTGCTTCTAGGATTGGAAAAAACACTGGCACAAGTGTATTATGTGTGAGGGGGACTACTTTGAAGGAAATAAAATAGAAATTGGTGGAGAAATAAATATTTTTTTAGAAAAATTACAATTCATCTTATTTTTAAACACACAAAGACATTCACTTCGATCACTCGAAATCCTGTAAAAACTCACTATAAAAATTTCGAATATCTATAAATATTCTTGGCATTTGCGTACAAGTTTTTATAGAAAATTCTACCGCTTTTAGATACATACGCTTAGGCAGTTCTTATAATACGAGGGCGGTCCCAAAACTAGCCGAGCTAACAAAGAAGACACAAAAATGTTGGGACAAATTTTCTTTATTTTTGAACATAATATATATACCCTGTTTATAGTAAGAACTATCAAAAATAGCCATCAACCGCAAACTCCACCTCTTCATTGTTGGCAAATTTTTTACTATCCAGCCATTTTTTCAAATTTGCAAATAGGAAATAGTCCAAGGAAACTAAGTCTGGCGAATAAGGTGCGTTATGAAGCAGTTCGGACTTTAATTCATTAATTTTAGCCATCGCAATAGTGGATGTGTAAACTGGAGCATTGTCTTGATGAAACAATGCTTTCTTTTTCGCCAAATGCGGTCTTTTTCCCATAATTTCATCACCTAAACGCTGCAATAAATTAGTATAATATTCACCATTGATGATTTTTCCTTTCTAAAGATAATCGATAAAAATAATACCATGCGCATCCCAAAAATCAGACGCCATGACCTTGCCTGCAGATGAATCTATCTACGCCTTCTTTGGACACGATTCTTAAATTTCAGTCTACTGCTTTGATTGTTCCGATGAAAAATTTCGACTTGGTTGCGGTGAAACATCGCCAGACACTCTACTAAAATATATTTTTTTGCAATATTGCAAGCAAGCGCGGCACCCTTCTTGCCCACAGCTTTCTCATCCTCAAATCTTCGGTCAATATACGTTTTATTGCACTTTTTGCAACGCCTATCGTTTTAGATAGCTCATTCATCTTCAGCCAACGATCATCCAATACCAGTTTGTTGATTTTCTTAATCGTGTTCGTCGTGGATACCTCAATTGACCGACCACTATGGTGATCGCCTTGGCAGCTAGTACGGCTTCGTTTAAACTCTGCTACCCAATATTTTACAGTCGTGAACGAAGGAGCAGACTCCTCCAGAGTAGAATCTAACTCGGTTTTAATACTGGTTGGATTGAGACCTTTCAAATGGAAATATTGGGTTACATAACGGTGACCAATTTTTTCATTAAGATGGTTTTTTTTTTGAGTGGTTAAATTTGTTCCGCCTTGAAATTTAAAATATACGTTGTATAAGGTAGTCACTTTTCCTCAAAATACTTTTTTTCAAACTGCTGACTGCTGAATTAACATATAGATGACACTTCAGTTCAGTTAGATTTAGAACCGTCCTCGTAAGTACGTCAATGCACAACTCTTTAATCTTCACAACGGGAACATTAGTCGATCATTTCACACCAGGAAATTTCAAGCAGGAATCCCTCTATCACCACAACTATTCACCATCGTGCTGGATGATATCAATGAGCGAAGTTTGATAAGAGAGAAATAGAATTCCATGGAGTCTCTCACGTTAACTCGAACTCGGATTATGCGGACGACATTTATCTACTCTCGCACAAGATCTTCAGTATTGGCGCACAATTTTGGACTTGAGATAAATATCAAGAGAATTAAAGTTATGAGAACCAAAAACAGGCTTAATAAAGCGATAGCGGCATTCGGACCACTACAGCTTCCACTACGGAGAAGCTCACAAATGTTCAGACGAACCAAGCTTAGAATATTTAAAGCACGTGTAAAGTCAACTCTTTTGTATGGATGTGGAAGCTGGCTAGTATGGACCACTATTATGCATAAGCTACTGTTTTATCAACAAATATCTCAGAATTATATGCAGGATTTTCTGGCCTAACAATATCAGCAACACAGATCTATGGAATCCAACCAACGAGAGACCTATACTGAAAGTGTCGGATAGCATCGCAAGGATGGCGCTTGAGTGGAATCCTCAAGGCTCAAGAAGCCGCGGTCGACGAAAGAACACCTGGAGACACACGATGCGCTAAGAACTAAGACAATGCAATCTTACATGGGAGGACGTGAAAACAACAGCAGCAAAAAGAGTAAAATGGAGATGACAAGAGGGGATAACGGAACAAAATGTATCTACATTTTAATAGCATAATAATCACCTTTTCCATAATGAATAAGAACTTTTCGCAAACATGTTTTTCTAACGAAATTCTTTCCTAGGAATAAAAACAAATCAATTTTTTGCCGATTTTCCTTTACCGAATAAACACTTTTTTCCCAGAAAACAAATATTTATGTCCTGAGAAGATATTATAATCATCCATCCATTTAGTGGTTGCATAGACGCCAGTTTGGCAGGGCTGTCAGCTGTTAAATACCTGTCATCTGAAGTGTTATTTAAAAAGTGAAAGCTTTGCCATATACGAATATGGATCGTTTAACAACCGAAAAACGCGAAAAAAAATTGTTAAAACTTCCAGCAAAAGTGGTGATTCAAACGTGGGTGATTATGGTCGTCGTAATCGACCTACTGCAAGAAATTGGCAAGATTATAAAGAAATTTGAAGAGACTGAATGCGTTACAGATGTGGTCAGGCCAGTGCATCATTGCAATATACGCGCTGTCGAAAATATCGCTTTTATTAGTGAAAGTGTTGCCGATAATCCGAACTCCAATTTAAAGCGCTATGACCGTATAATAACTGACTTTTTTTGGCCTGCAATGGAAGATTATGAGCTGGACGATATGTGGTTTCAACAAGACGGTGTCACGAGCCATACAACACGACCTATTATGGCTTTATTGTATGAAAAGTTTCCAGAAAACGTAATTTCTCGTTTGCCGAAGTCAATTGGCCATCGAAATCAGGCAATTTGACGCCGTTAGGCTTTTTTGTGAGGCTACGTCAAAGACCATGTTTACGTGGATAATCATCAAACGTTGGGGATACTGCCCGAAATGTGCGAAAAAGTGGTTGAAAATGCCCTTAAAAGGTTCCACTGCTTCAACCAATGCAGAGACAGTCATTTGAATGGTGAAATCACAGTTCTATGTATACATATTTTATTTATTTTGAAACCGAAAAATAGATAACTCGGTGTTGCAGGGTGTCCGTCGGGAAGGTATACTACTTTGTTTCGCCGCCATTTTGGTAAACATTAATCTTGACAGTTCATATTTGGCAGTCGTGAAGTAGAGACGCGGCAAATTTATTATGGAAAGATATTCGATAAAACATTTTATGATATGATGCGAAAGTTACGTGAAATTTTTGGAAGAAATAACATGAATGATTTCGAAGAAAGAGGGTCTGTAGTTGATAGGGCCAAGCATGGACCACAACATTACTGCTGCTCAAGAAAGTACTTAAAACAATCCATCAACCTCGATTCGATACCGTGCTCAGGAGCTTGGTCTTCAAAAAACAACTTTGGCCACAATTTTGCACAAGGATTTGCATTTGTTTCCATTTAAGATTCAGTTGATACAAGAGCTTCTTCCACGAGACCATTTACGCCGCCGTACATATGCCAATAGGGTGTTACAGCTCGCCCATGAGAACCTCGATTTTCATGGAAAAATCATAATGAGTGACGAGGCACATTTTCATTTCAATGGATATGTGAATAAACAGAACAGTCGGTTCTGGGCAATGGAAACCCCTCAAATTATTCATCAGTCACCTTTGCATGCATTAAAAGTGACAGTCTGGTGTGCAATTTGGAATCATTGGACTGAAGAAATCTTTGAAACTGAAAACGGTGTAACGGTAACTGTCAATGGGGAGCGATATCGTGAAATGCTTTGGGCTTGATTAACATGTGGTATCAACAAGACGGTGCCACATCGCATACAGCCAGGATTACAATGGAATTACTGCGAGACCTCCTTCCACAACAAGTTATTTCAAGTAATGGTGATGTTGATTGGCCTGCACGGTCGCCTGATTTGATTGCTCCGGACTTCTTTTTGTGGGGATATCTAAAAAACAAGGTTTATGCAAACAAATCAGAAACGCTTGAGCAAGTCAAACCAAATATTCGTGATGAAATTAATGAAATACCTCGTGAAATGTGTGAGAATGTAATGAAAAATGTGCTCCAAAGGGCTCGCATTTGAGGTTAACAGAGACGGACATTTATCTGATATTGTATTCCATACATAATTACCGGCGTTAAATAAAACATTTATCAATATAAGATTCATTCTCTTTCATTTAATCAAAAATTACAAACAAACAAAGTAGTATACCTTCCCGACGGACACCCTGTACACAAAAATTTTCTTCTTTTCGTGTGTGTAGCTAAAACGTGACAGGTGGTTATGTATGGAATTTAGCTGGCACACGATTAATTTTTATTCAAAAATAATAGTAAACTTAAATCAGGGAACAAAGCTCATGGGTTGCTTCATAAGACAGCTCCTTTAAAAAAAAAAAAAAAAAAAAAACAATTAAATTTGCATTTTTGTTCGCTTCTATTTGAAGAGAATAACTAGTTTAAGTTTGTTATTATTTTTGTGAAAATCCGTCACTCGACTGCCGATTCTCAGCAGTCTTGGGCAAATGATTTATTTGGAGTAAGAGATGAGCTGTTGCGTATTTTTAAATAGACCCCAATATTACAAAGTTTATAATGAGAAATGCTTTAGAAATGATGTCTGCCATCAGTGTATCGAAGGTTATGAATATTTAAACCAAACAAGCAATCACAGGTGCATGGAAACATCTCTAAGAAAAGTGTTGTTTCTACGTTTCTATAGTAATTTTTGCTTTCATAAGGAATTGTACGAGTACGTTTCATGAAAAACGATAATCATAAAGGGCATAAATCCTCTTGATTCTTTTTCATAGAAATGTGAAATTTGCCAGAAGAAGCAACGGAAACTATTTTCTTTTCGCATAGAGACATCCTACCTACGCTCCATTTCCATGGGAAATAAGTTATATTTCACAGGAATGTAACATCTACTAAATCCTCCCTCCCCGCACCACCACCATTAAATTATCATATTTCTCTTTGTAGTGAAGCAGGCAGGCAGGCACTAAATACCTTCAAAGGATGTGTTATGTTGTACAACAGTTGAATTGTATCCTTTTGTGTTTGTGTGGGCGTTTCTTAACACATCTTCCTCGTGCGATTAGGATCACTTATCTTCAAGTCCTTCAAGCATACAATAGCGATAATTATCATAACCTGAAGGCCAATCCGTCATTGTACCCCAAATCCTTCCGCTTATTTTCCCCCTTACTCGTCATTATCCAACTACAAAGAAAATCCCAATTGTGGAAAAAAATACTTAAATACTATTTGGTATTTTAAAATAATTACCGTTGAAATTATCCGATGTGGAAGGATAATTGCGATTGTAATTCTACCAAGCATTACAGGAAAATGGAAACATAACCTTGGCGCACTTAAACGATATCATAATGGCAGAGCCATTAAACAAAAGGAAAGCATTCGTATACATATATCGAGAGGAATGTGCAACACATCTATCAGTCACCCCCATCCCTACTTAGACTCTGCTGCGCTCCGTGGAGACCAACGGACTTGACCTTTGATCAATGCAGCTGATGGCACAGATGATGACGTGGCTGAGATCTATGAAGACGAGGAAGATGATGTTGATGATGACGTATATGGGGACGTATAAGAAAATGGCGAATATAATGGTGATGATGGCGGTATGAGTATGAGATTGTCAAATAGAGGAAAATATAGTGTTTTACAAGAGAAGCACTCAGAATACTACCACAAACGTACATGACACTTGGTTGCACCATTCTGTAGCAAAGAGTCTGTAGAGAATTTGTTACATTCATGCATCAAGTACATCATCCTTCCATGATGTTTATTGATGTAATCCATTGCGTGCAAAGTTAAACTTTTTCTATGTTTCATATACAGTCGATGCAAAAAGTTAGTTTTTACTTTCGAATTAAGTATTGCCTTTCAAGGAAGGATAGTTAGAGTTATAAAACTGTAACTGCGTACACAAATAGAGATCAAAATGACTCACAGTGGGTATTCGTCCCTATTGAAAAGTCCCCTATGCACGATATTCACCTTGGATATAATTAGAGTATTTGTTTGACAGTTTTCCAATTCGGTTCGAACCACTTGTGTACTTTGACCACAATGTTTTCTCGAACAAACTCATTAGGCGAAAATTTTGAAGTCTATGTGTGGTGTTTGATTGTGTCAAAATTTAGAGTCAATGTTTAATCCCAATCCACAACAAAAGAAACTGTGTTTGCCGAAATCAAATGATTTCCGTAGACCTTAGGTAGCGAATAGGATAGTATTTTATGTATATTTTATTTGCCGCTGGTAGAAAATAATTCCGTGCGCTCCAACCTTCTGCGCTGCCTGTCCAATTCGCCACAACAAGTTGTGATATCATTTCCGAAAACTAGTCCCTCCACAGAGTTTTGTTCTCTCTCTTTTGCTTTACCCATCGAGCCCATTGTCGAAGATTTTTTATGTTACAGCATTTCGGTTTATCCTCACAACACGACACAACCAAAACAACCGCTGTATGTTCATCCACTTGACCACATCGATGTCGGTATATAGCTCATACAGCTCTTGATTCATGCTATGCCGATAATCTCTTAACTATTTCCAGGTCTGTTTCTTCAGTTTAGTACAGTTTACTTTGTTCATTGAGAGAGTGCTTTATCATCAAATCGTTTGCCATAGGAACGGATAATATTATTCTCGTAAATTGTGGGCTGATGTTA
Source organism: Philornis downsi (assembly GCA_019455685.1). Classification (NCBI taxonomy): domain Eukaryota; kingdom Metazoa; phylum Arthropoda; class Insecta; order Diptera; family Muscidae; genus Philornis; species Philornis downsi. Next base: position 32,555 of record JAHXMU010000484.1, read on the forward strand.
TTAGCTTTATTTATAGTAGGCGAAATCGGTAACAACGGAAAGGTTGTAGTTGTCGACGTCCACACGGGTTTCCAGACAAATAGACTCTTTATGGGGCGAAACAAATAATTTATCGCAGCCTCTGTTTGCCACTAAGTCCAATTTTACTGTTTCCCTCTCACTGCTTCAGAATGCTACAGTAATATTTGGAAGTATTCGCAGGCTGTATCCACGGTCGTATGTGCGTATTCTAACCATATAGCCAATCAACCTCCGACACTCAAGCGGGGCCTTCTATGCTTCTTCCCCAATTCGACACACCAAGTGTTGACATTATTTTAAAAGCCTAGTCCCTCCATCAGAGTTTCACTCCCTCCTCATCGCCCATCGTGTTTGTTGTCGAAAACTCTTCGAACTGCAACGTTTGAGTTCACACGCACAACATGTCCCAGCCAACACAATCAATGTATGTCGGTATATAGCAGGAGACTTCGTGTCAGTCGGTGTCCTCTTAAAAAGATGTATAAGCTTCACGGAAATTCCAAACTCGGCTATGACCTCATGCAGGTTCCACCGTATCAGACTGCCGGAGACAGCTTTGTAATGAACAGAAAAATGGTATATGTCGATATGTTTTTCTTGAATCTTCTACAAAATTTGCTTAATATTAATATCGGTTAGTTGTTGGTCTACCAGAACTAAAGTCATTCTGATAAGGTCCAATCAGATAAGCTGGATAAGGTGCAATCATTCTGGGTATTAGCTTCCAACTTACTTTATCTAATATCAGTACATTTTGGGTACCTACTTGTGCTACACTTTTCACAGCCTTCATCAAAAAAAAGCAGCAAATTCTCTTGCATCCCATGAATGAGATATGGGGCAGTTTCCCACTTTCAGTGAGCTTACACACATTCGAGTTTTAGACTCACTTACTCAATAAAACCTATAAATTAACGGCGATTCCAAAGATCTCAATTGAAAAATTGTTTACAAGACTTGTCGATTACTCGACTACTCGAAGTGTTCGGCATCGAGAAACGCTTGAGCGGCTCAAACAAATTTTTCGTGATGAAATTAATAAAATACCGCGTGAAAGGTGTGAGAATGTAATGAAAAATGTGTTCAAAAGGGTTCGCATTTGTGAGGCTAACAGAGGCGGACATTTATCTGATATTGCCGACATTAAATAATAATTGCCGACATTAAATAAACCATTTATCAATATAAGATCCATTCTTTTTCATTTAATCAAAAATTATAAACAAACTGTTTATGTGCACAAGTTTTCCTTACCCTGATAGTTGTAAGTTTTAATTTTTAAGTACACGCCCACCACAGCTAAGGAAAGAGCTTTCACTCCACCGTTCTAGCAGTGTAATAAAGCGGTATTCTAACTCTCAGCTAGCAATCGCCCAAGTATCAGTACTCTTTTTACACTCGATATATAAACTACTTATATGAAGTAAAGTCTCTGTTTGGTAAAATAATCTCCATTTTGTAAACCTCAGAAATAAAAAACCTTGCCAATAAATTGAAGTCATTCGATTTATACACTCTCTAACCCCCCGGTTTTTTCATTCTCTTTCATATGAAATAAAAACACTGTCCGATCAACCCTCCACATTATCACAAACAAAGTAGTATACCTTCCCGACAGACACCCTGTACATTAAAAACATACTGATTAAAAAACGAATCGCATAACGAAGACACGAATCTGAAGTTAAGCACTTACTTTTACGCACTCACTGTGCTTGTGAAATGAATTAGTATTTGTTACTACACCCACGTTTTCGTATTATTTTATGTTTATTCACATGTGAACAAACGCACGCACACTCGTGCACTCGTTTGTGTTGGTAATCTGTCTTTCGTTGTGGTACTCGCCAACTATGAGCACGTAACGTGCAGCCACACCCCGATAGAAAAACAAGGATAACCAACAGTGCACGTTGTGTGTTGCTGCATGAATGACACGATGACGACGACCAGAATGACAACCGCTATGACGGGACGACGATGAATTCAAGGAACAATAACAGCAACAACAATTTGCACATTTTACATGCAACACCAACAACACGGATGTTGTTTTTACTGTGTTGGCTGTGTTGGTGTGTTGTGTTTGCAATAAATGCATGTCCGTCTGTCGTTGCGCCTGGCTTTGCGCTCTGTATGCACGTTTGCAACTATGTCATTCATGTAACACCCCCCACTTTCCCCCAAGTCTTAAATGATATAAAAACCGAACAACAAATGGCACAAAATACACACATACACACTCAAAATGACAAAAAGAAAAAAAAAAACGAGGATGATGACAAGAAGAACTACTACATATTTTTATGTGGCATGCTGCAGACAGATTAAAAATGTCGCTGGCTGTCGCATTTACTACTATTAAGAGAGTCCTCTGAAGGACGTTCAGTATATAAAGAGGCAGACGCCCACACATACGTACACACACACACACACACGGCAATGTACTTCGGTATTCATTTTGTGCTCATGGAGATGTGAATGTTAGTTCCCGGTACATTATTTTGATGCCTTATGGCTATTTGGCATTGCACGATTAAGAATTTCGATTCATTTTGGGTTCGTTTGATTTCAGACGGATCGTTTTGGATATTATATTATTATATATTCACTTCTATGCATTCATTTTTAAATTCATACAAAATGTATTCATATTCATCCATATTCATGCCTACTCATTCCCATATTCGCATTGATTCGTTGATTCATTAATTAATCGATTTATTGATTCACTTATTGATAAATTCATTTGTTTTTGATTTGATTCATTTTTTAGGCACCAGTTATTCGAATTCAGCCTGATTTATGTTGTCTTTTTTCGTATTGTTGTTATATTACTTTAACCCTTTTCGGATTCCTTCAGTTCGTTGTGATTCTGCCTGATTCTTTGGTCCATTCAATTCATTAATTGTAATTATGGCAACCGGTTTTCTTTTGGCCCATTGTAATTCTTTCGATTTCTTTTGAGCTCCTCTGATCCTCTCAAGTCTTTCTGATTCTTTCTAATAAATTATTCCGATCTAAGTTCCTCTGATTCTTTCCTCCAGTACTCCAAACTAATTGTGATACCTGCCGAACCGTTCTAACTCATTCTGATTATTTCAGTTTGCCTCTGATTCTTCCTAATTGTTTAAACACTTCCAAGTTCTTTTTAATTCGATGCAAATCCCCGAATATTTTATTCAATCTCAGTATTATGAGAATGTTCTGAAAACAGACTCATTCCTAGTCCGAAAGTATCTGTCACTAAATCCTGTATACACATATGGTCAAAATAATAAGTACACTCTATATTTTTTTTAAAAAGCTCGTAGACGAAAGAAAAACCAAATACTAATTTCCTTCGTTATAATATTAGAAATAAAAAAAAAAAAAATACTAAAACAATAACAAAAAACAAAAATTAAGCTCGGTATTTTTCAGAAAGTAAGAAATTAATCAAATAACCTTGGACAAAATAATAAGCACATTTACTTAAATAAGCAAAAAAGTAAAAAATCAAGTTTTTTCGGCTAAATTGGCTGAGTTTCGTTAAAAGCCGGTATAATCACCGTCATTCTCAATTATTTTGTTGACTCTTTTTGGCATGCTGGCAATAAGCTTCCTGCAGGTTTCTACTGGTATTTCATACCAAGTTTTTTGAATAAAATAACTGATCCTTATTTCTAAAAACCTCCTTTCAAATTCTTTGTTTCAACTCTCCCCAAAGATTTTCGAATGGATTTAAGTCCGAAGATTGACTTGGTCAGTCAAGAAGGGCAACATTATTATCTTGGAACCAATCCTTTACGAACTTAGAAGTATGCTTCGGATCGTTACCAGCTGGAATGTCCATCTAAGAGGCATACTTTCCACAGCATAGTTTAACATCGTATTTTCCAAAATATCTTTGTAGTGCAATCTGGTCATAGTGTCGGTAATTTGATGTATCGGACCGACACCATGCCATGAGAAACAACCCCAGACCATAATATTAGCGCCCCCGTGCTTGACCGTCTTCTTTGTAAAGCGAACATGGAATTCCTTACTCTTAGGGCGTCGAACATTCCGGGCAGTCGTTTCCAACTACATTAATTTTTGTTTCATCGCTCCACAAAATGTTTCGCCATTTTTTTATCACCGTTTCCTCCGGACCGATTGGAATGATTTCTTGCAAACGCCAATTTAGCCTTTAAATTATTTTATATAAGCAAAGGGACTCTTCTGGCTATCCGTCCTGGGAAATGTGCTTCTTGTAGTCTACGGCGAACCGTTCCTAATGAAATTACATTTCCGATTTCTGCTGAAATCGCTCTTGAAGACACAAACGGGTCCTTCTTCGCAAGTGTTACAATACGGATATCTGTTGTTTTTGCAGTTTTTTTTTTTTGGGTCTTCCGCGAGTTTCGACGAGCTTTTTTCGGGCTTTAAAGCATTTTGTACAAAAAATAGCGACCGATTCATAGTTTCTGCTATAGAACGAAGACTTTGGCCACTTTCTCTTAGTCTTGAAACAATTTTCCTCTCCTCCGAAGAACAATGACTTTTTCGACCCATGGTTGATTTTGTTTACTATATATTTTGTTATGAATAGAGATAAACAACAGTGAAATAATAAACCTTTCCAAAAACACTACAGTAGACTGCGAAAATATTAAAGAATTGAGCAATGTATTTATTATTTTGACCAAGTACTGAAATGGCACCTGAACAAAACTACCTCACAATGAAAACAGCGCGGAAGCCCCAGTTTTGTTTTTACTTTTAAAGGCATTACCATATTAAAGTTATTTAAATAAAAAATAATTGCCATGTTTACTTTCTGTTAAAGTAACTAAAATTAAACATAATGCAAAAATAATCAGGTGTACTTATTTTTTCGACCATATGTGTATACTCGTATGTAATTCAGTAGCCCTTCATGCTCTCTTTACAAACACTTAACCACTTATACATACATTTGCATCCGCTCATCCTTATCTGGAAATAAAGTTTTTTCTTTGGTTTTATGCGTTTTTTCTTTTTTTTTTTTTGTTGATTGTTTGATGGCTTCATGTTTAAGGCCAAAAGGAAAAGAGTTCAGGATTTTGGAAACAGAATGAAATGTGGAAACGCAACGTAAATTTAATTATAGCTAATGTAAAAAATCGTTAGCGTTATCTTTTTGGCCATCCATTGCCAGGACAATGGCAATGGCTACAAAAATAACAACAACAAGCGGTGATCATCAGGATAACAACATCACCACCAAAAACATCCACTAACTTGGCCGTTAATGGTTTGGGAAAGTTTTTGTTTTTTTATTCTATTACTCGATTCACTCATTCACTCGCTGGATGATGGAGGTACAAAAAAAAGTGAAGGAGATGAAAAAACAAACGACCAAATACCGGGATATAAAAGGTTAAAGAGGCACAGTGGTTGGAGTTGAAAAATAAATTGAATTAATTGTTAAAAAATAAGATGTGTATCTAATTGAAGTGAAATTTAGCCAACTTACTAGTTCTCGGTGAACAGACATACTCGCCGATAACATCACATTTGGTTTTAAAGTCAAGAGGAACATTTCATTTGAATTGCGAATGTTTAGTAAGCAGAAAGATTCTATCAGAAATAACAATGTTATTTAATCCCTAAACCTAATAAATCGAAGCATACTGACAACTGCTAGGTGCACAACTAAGTTCCCGTTGTTTGCCAATAGATGGCGCCAGCTGTAAGTGCTAGTCGATTCTGCCATAACGTAAATGTCATGAGCCAAGCTTAGGCATATGGTAAACATACCGCCTCGAAACAATAGTGACGTCATATTCTTTTGGTTGTGTGAATTTGTATGATTTTGTGCCAAATAATCGTCATATGCGGAAAGTATTGATTTTCCTCTTTCGATTGAAGAAACCGTCGGCTGAAGCTCATCGTTTCAAAACGTTTACGGAGATGTGAAACAACGTATCGAGACTGGTTCCGTCGCTTTAAAGATGGTGATTTTGATGATGACTACCATTCGCATGAAGGAAGACGAAAAACCTTCGAAGATACTGAATTGACAGCATTGCATGAAGGGGATCCATATCAAGCGCAGGTACAGTGAGCGCATTTCGTTTAGCCGAATATAGCAGGAAACACCTTTATTTGTGCTTATCTCCCAAACCGGTGAATATTTTTATAGCATTATCATTTCTGTAAGTTCAAACTTCCACAATATATTCGGCATACGATGAGTTTGAATACGTGCATTGTCTGTTGACACAAAATCAGTTTGCTTGCGCGAGTGTTAAGTTCTTACTAATTTAGTCCGCACTTCGTTTAGACGAATTTGTATTTAATTGTGAAAAAAAAACAATTTAAACACTTATAAATCGGTAAGTAAAGCTTAAAACTTATAAAGTGAAGTGTTTTTAAGTTTTTGGTCAATAAGAAATAAAGTTTGTTTTTATAAATTGCAGCCATGCCCAAAGGAAAGTACTTGAATGAGGTGGAAAAAGCTAATATTACTGCGTACAAGGAAAGTGGTCTAAACAATTCCCAAGTCGGATGAAAAGTTAACCGTTATGAGAAGGTCATCTGAAATTTTTTAATAATGAAGGACTAAAAAACCGCCAACGAAAGGTCGAAAGAAGGTTTCAAAGCGACAGGTTAACCAAATTCGTTTTTTGGCTACAAAAAATAAGTTGAGTGCTGCTGAAATGGTTCATACTCCTGAATTGCCTATAGGAAAGCGACGTATTTAAGCCATTTTTGGCAGCTTCACCAAACCTGGCTCACAGGAAACCAATGAAGGTACCTCTCCTAATGCACCCTTATATAGATGCTTGACTCAAATTTGCACATGAGCTGGACTTTCCAATGGAAGAATGTAGTTTTTTGAGACGAAAAAAAATTAACTTGGATGGA
>JAHXMU010000484.1:39458-53637 GCA_019455685.1 Philornis downsi
AGGTTTATGGAAATGGAAGGTAATTTACATCCATTCAAGAATTAAAGAGTGCCGTTGTGACATGCTAGGGAGAGATTGCTTCAAATGAGTTGCAAAATTTGATAAATAGTATGGAAAAACGCATTTATGAAGTGTTGATAAACAGAGGGAGCAAGACCAAATATTAACTCAATAAAAATTTCATTAGTGTTAAATAAATGTAAGAAAAAATTTCATTCGGCTATATGTAGTGCGCTGCAAATAGATAAATGATTTAAATAAAATCCATGTTTTTCTCCAAAGTCAAATGCTTTACTTATTTTTTTGTGCGGAAGTTAAGTAGAAATATTAAAACTCTATTTTAAGTAAACTTACATTAACATTTAAAACGTTCACTGACCGGAATGTTCAAAAGTATTTACTCGGCTAAACGAAATGCGCTCACTGTAGAACTTGCTTCAGTATTAGGAGATACCCGCCAAGCCATTTCCAAGCGATTGCATGCGTTAGGCATGATTCAAAAGCAAAGAACTTGGTTTCCTTATGAGTTGAAACCAAGGGACGTTGAACGTATTTTTTTCGCCTGCGAAAAACTGCTTCAGCGACAAGAAGGGGGAAGGGGGGTTTTCTTCATTGTATTGTAACGGGTGATGAAAAATAGATTCATTGCAAGCAATCCAAAGAAAAGAAAGTCATGGCGGCTGACCGGTCATGCCTCTACGTCGTCGCCTAGGACGAATATTCACGCTGCGAAGGTTATGCTCTGCATTTGGAGGGATCACGTCGGTGTTATTTATTGTGAGCTGTTGAAACCATCGCTGGGGATCGTTATCGACTTCAATTAATACGATTGAGACGAGTTTTCCGCGAGAAACGCCCACGATACGCGGAAAGACACGAAATAGTGATTCTTCAGCATGACAACCCTTGACTTCATGTAGCCAAGCCCGTTAAAACCTACCTGGAAATGCTGAAATGGGGAGTCTTACCCCATCCGCGTGTTCTCCAAATATTGCACCGTCCGATTATCACTTGATCCGTTGGATGGCACACAGTCTGGCTGACCAGCAGTTCCACTCATATGACGACATCAAGGAATGGCTAAATGTTCACATGAATTTGTTTACATGTGATTATAAGATGATGGGACGTCAAAGAGAAGCACATGAAGCAATGCAATAAAAATCAGACATGTGGTCTCTCGTAGCGTCTTGCTTATCATCAGAAGAATGGCTTAGCGTGTAAAGAACCACGCGGGTGATGATAAGATGATATATTTATCCTTCAAGAAAATGCACTCACACCAAGTAAGAAAGATAAGGCGGGTGGTCTCTTGCAGCATATTGGCAAAAATGGAATATTAGATGAGAACGGTTGAAGTGAGGATAGTGGATGGATTGAGAAGTGTAGTTTATGATAAGGAAATGCGGCCTTCCTCTTTCCACCTTTAGGTTAAGTTACCTAAGTAAAAATTTACTTGTGTGGTACTTAAGAAGTGTTGTTAAATAAAGTATTTAGTGCACTACAATCACTCAAGAGGTTCGGGTGTTTGATTTTAAACTGGAATCACTAAATTCGAGGATAGCTTCAAAAGATGAACAGTTTTACCGTGACGGAATTCGAGCTTTGCCAGAAAGATTGGGAAAAAGTAATAGCTAGCGATGGGCAATATTTTCAATGAATTATTTGTAAACATGTTTTCATAATAAACTTGCATTTTTATAAAAAAAAAAAAAAACATCGAGAGAGAATTGGTTGCTCACCTAATAATATATTATTGCTATTGAAAATAATGAAAGCAATTAGTTAGATTCCAATGCCTCCAAATATCACATTTCTCTGTCGCACATAAACATATTTTTACGGAGATATCTTCGTGTACACATAATGTGTTGTTTACTGTTCACTGTCATAGATTGATTAGCTACCGCCAGGACCTTATACTCTTTGTGGTCATTAACAAAGTTTATTAAACTCTGGCTGGCGAACAAGAGAAAGTACGCAAAAAAGTAATAGACATCAAATGAAAACTGGCATATTCCCATCAACTTGACAGATTGCCATTTTTTGTGCGGAATTTTCTACGAAGAATTTATTGGTGCGATATAATTGAAATAAATTAAGTTTCATTTTGCGTTTCATTTGTCTACACAGAGGAGAATGTTAATGTACGTCTGTGCTGTTGAGATTTTGAAACCTAAATTTTTAGGGATTTTATATGAAAGTTATATTGTGCTCACAGCGCATCATTTTCTAAGTCAGTTCATTTGGTTTCCTATAATTTTATATAAATTTGATGGAATTTATAGTATCTGGATTGATTTGATTAACACTCAACCGTAGATATTTTTATAAACTAATTTGTCGCATTCAATCATTGCAAATTTTTAATCAACTACGATTCAAAATCATCCGATGTAGGATAACGCAACTTTTTGCGAAGAAGAGATTCTTCTTAAGAAGTAGCTCATAGTTTTTGCGCATCGAATATATAATGCAGGAAAAATTTCAAATTGCGTGGATCACTGTTTTTAAAACTTCCTTGCAAAAAAACTATCACACCTACGTAAGTTGTTCGGCTCTTTTGCTTTTATACCCACCAGTAAAGAATGGGGCTACAGGGCGGTCCCAAACCTAGCCGACCTAACAAAGAAGATACAAAAAACTTGGGAAACATTTTCTATATTTTTCAACATAATCTGCTTTTAGCTCGATACACTTTTTCCAGCGATATTCAATAGCCTCTATATCCTGTTTATAGTAAGAACTGTCTAAACTCTTTAAAATAGCCATCAACCGCAGACTCCATCTCTTCATTGTTGGCAAATATTTTGCCACCGAGACTTTCTTTTAAATCATTAATAATTCATTAATTTTGGCCATCGTAATAGTGAATGTGTCAACTGGAGCATTGTCTTGATGAAACAACACTTTCGTTTTCGCCAAATGCGAATTTCACAATTTCATCACCTAAACGCTGCTATAAATTAGCTAATTAAACATATTCGCCGTTGATGGTTTTTCCTTTCTAAAGATAATCAATAAAAATAATCCCATGCGCATTCAAAACAACAGACACCACGACCTTATCCCCAGATGGAACCTCCTTCGCCTTCTTTAGACACGATTCTCCCACTCCAGTCCATTGCTTTGACTGTTCCTTTGTCTTAGGTTTGAAGTGATGGACCCATGTCTCATCCTTGGTTAAAAATTGACGCAAAAATTCAGCTTTATTGGGATGAAACATCACAAAACACTCTACTGAAACATCATCACGACACTGTTTTCGCTCTATTAAAAGCAAGCGCGGCACCCATCTCGCGCCCAGCTTTCTCATCTTCAAATCTTCGGCCAATATACGATGTACGAGTAAAGCAGTTTTTGAAAAGATTACCATTTCATCTAGCACACGCACCTTTAGCCGTCGATTATCCAATACCATTTTGTGAATTGTCTTAATCGTGTCTGGCGTGGACACTTTAATTGGTCGACCATTACGATGTTCATCTTGGCAGCTCGTGCAGCCTCGTTTAATCTCTGCTACTCAATATTTTACAGTCGCTGAAAAAAAACAGCAAACTCCCCCAGAGTAGAAGCTAGCTCGGTTGTTAGGTCGGGTAGTTTTGGGACCGTCCTCGTGTTACTAGAGCGTAAAAGGCACTATTCTGCTTACAACCAATAAAGCACGACATTGAATATATTTAGAATATATACACACATGGTCGAAAAAATAAGTACACCTGCTTATTTTTGCTTTATGTTTAATTTTAGTTACTTTAACGGAAAGTAAACATGTCAATTCTTTCTTATTTAAAAAACTCTAATATGGTAATGCCTTTAAAAGTAAAAACAAAACTGGGGCTTCCACGTTGTTTTCATTGTGAGGTAGTTTTGTTCAGGTGTGATTTCAGTACTTGTTCAAAATAATAAATAGATTGCTCAATTCTTTAATATTTTTTCAGTCTGCTGTAGTCTTTTTGGAAAGGTTTATTATTTTACTGTTGTTTATCTTTATTCATAACAAAATATACAGTAAACAAAATCAGCCATGGGTCGAAAAAGTCATTGTTCTTTGGAGGAGAGAAAAATTGTTTCAAGACTAAGAGAAAGTGGCCAAAGTCTTCGTTCTATAGCAGAAACTATGACCGATTCATATTTTTTTGTACAAAATGCTTTAAAGCCTAAAAAGAAGAGTTCCTTTGATAAGGCAAAAAAAAAATTTAAAAACCAGATTGGTGTTTGCAAGAAGTCATTCCAATTGGTCCGGAGGAGACGCTGAAAAAAAGGAGGCGAATAATTTTGCGGAGCGATGAAACAAAAATTAATGTATTTGGAAACGACTGTGCGCGGAATGTTCGACATCCTAAGGGTAAGGAATTCCATGTTCGCTTTACAAAGCAGACGGTCAAGCATGGGGGCGGCAATATTATGCTCCAAGGTTGTTTCCCGTGGTATGGTGTCGGTTCGGTACATCGAATTACCGACACGATGACCAGATTCCACTGCGATGTTGAACTATGCTGTGAAAAGTATGCCTCTTAAATGGCCATTCCAGCAGAATAACGATCCGAAGTACTCTTCTATGTTGGTAAAGGATTGGTTCTAAGATAATAATGTTGCTCTTCTTGACTGGCCATGTCAATCTCCGGACTTAAATCCAATCGAAAATCTTTGGGGTAGGGTTGAAACAAAGAATTTGAAAGGAGATTCTTAAAAATAAGGATCAGTTATGGAATTTTGTTCAAAAAACTTGGTATGAAATACCAGTAGAAACCTGGAGGCAGCTTATTGCCAGCACGCAAAAATAAAGTCAACAAAATAATTGAAAATGAAGGTGGATATACCGGTTTTTAACGAAATTCAGCCAATTTAGCAGAAAAATTTGACTTTTTTTTACTTTTTGCTTATTGTAACTAAATGTATTTATTATTTGTCCAATTTTTTTTTAATTAATTTCTTACTTTTTGAAAAATACTGAATTTAATATTTGTTTTTTGTTATTGTTTTAGTATTTTTTTTTTTATTTCTAATGTTATAACAAAAGAAATTATTAGTTGGTTTTTCTTTTAATCTAAATAAATTTTCGTCTACGAGCCTTTAAAAAGAAGTATATGGTGTACTTAATATTTTGACCATATGTGTATATCTGAAGAGAGTATTGGGTTTAGACATCATCAAATGTTAGGGAAAGGTATTGCCTGTGTGCAAATTGTATATTAAGTGTATTCCATACAAAGCTGTTTGAACAACTTGTTCACTTATGTAGCTTTTTGTTTCATAGTATTTGGCATCTGATCTGCTCTTTTCGCACGAACACCGTGTTTTTCTGTCCCACCATCTGCATAAGCGCCGATATAAACGATTCGAATTTTATCCATAATCCTCTTTTGCCTTTCTTCGAACTCTTGGCCACTCGCACAGATACATATGTACGTTTCATCACACTTCAGTCTGCATGCTATGGATGCCTAGTAAAAATTTGAAACCCTAATCTAATTCTATTTGAAAATTTTAATCCGGTTTTGACCTAGATTTTGTGTTTACAAAAATTGTAACAATTTCTATCACAAAAACAAAAAAACAAAAATTCTGGAAAATTTTAAATTGGTTTTGGTTTAAGGTCATTTACATACACATGTACAAATATGAGCGCTGTTTATGCACATACGTAGTTATTTACATACACACATGTTTACACGAATATGTGCGGATATTTATTTAGGGCATCTTTTTTATTTTTCAATTACACACTTTTTCCGTGGAAAGAGGTAAAGAGGGATAGAATAAGCCTTTTTTTGTTTCAAAGAAGGCTTATGGTCTTTTCTGTTGAATATCAAAATCTGCTTTTCCTCTTATTCTCCACACGATTACCATATAATGAAGGTATTGAGTAGGGGATTAAGGATTAGTTGTTTAAGAATGCAGAAAACACAACAACCATATCGGCATAAAGATTTGAAAACTTCGCATTTATTGGTGGGAGTACTTTTGGTTTATAACACTAGATTTGAAAACTCCACATTTATTGAGACTACATGTAGTGCAAACCACTCGTCATGATGGGCCATGATGATCAGATCATCCATCTAACTTTGTTTTCACTGGTGACACTGATTAAATCTTTTAATTACAAATTTTTATTTTTTTTCTGCATCTAAGTGGAACCATTTGAGATAGAGTGGGAAAATTTCGTGACAAAACATCAGAAAACTGTCTTAATGGGAAATGAAGATAAATGAAATAACAAAAATGTCAGCAACTACGAGAGCTTTCCGCACTGGCCAAATTGTAAACACTTTGAGGTTTACCATAACTTTAACACATTTGAAAGACACGTTTATGGTTCCAAAGGCACAACGCCCCGTCAAATCAGAGGTGTATTTTGAATATATTCATGTTTACCATTTTTAGCAATTTTTAACACATACACATGTGGTCAAAATAATAAGTACACCCTATATTTTTTTTAAAAGGCTCGTAGACGAAATTTTATTTAAACTAAAAGAAAAAACAAATAATAATTTCTTTTGTTATTACATTATTTCATTTCGTTTCATTTTAATTTTTTTGTTATTTATTTACTACTATTTTTAAAACAGTTTTAAAATTAAATTTAATATTCACAAGACTTGAGATTTTACTAGTAGTATTGCAACAATTTATACAGGGTGGCGCAATAGAACGTGCATATTTAAAAAATAGATTAAAAAATAAATACAAAAGGTATGGTTAAAATAAATCTAAGGCATTGTAGAGTAATAAATGGAGTTTATTTTTTAAAAATAACATCATCTAAATGCTGACCCTCTCTACGACGGCACTCCTCTAACCGCAAACGAAAATTATTGAAAACTTTCTTCAGTAATACTGGTGTAATGGCTGCCATTTCGCCACGGATATTCTCCTTGAGCTGAACGATGTTTCTTGGATTATTGCTGTAGACTTTGTGTTTGAGGTATCCCCACACAAAAAAGTCAAGAGGCGTCAAGTCTGGACTACGTGCTGGCCATGGGATATCACCTCTTTTCGAAATCAGTCTGCCAGGGAACATCTGCTTCACCACCGCCATGGAGTCATTTGATGTGTGACAGGTAGCTCCATCTTGTTGGAACCAAGTTCTGGAATTCACTATTCTTGAACTTTCAATTTCAACATCTCAACATAGCGTTCCGTATTAACCGTGACGTTTTGGCCCCGCGCATTTTCGAAGAAAAAAGGACCAATTATTCCTCTGCCAGAGATTGTTGCCCATACTGTCACTTTAGAGCTATGCAATGGTTTCTGGTGTTTGATTTTGGGATTTTCACTGTTCCAGTAACGACAATTTTGACGGTTTACGAACCCATTCATAAGGAAATGAGCCTCGTCAGAGAAAAGAATATTGTCAAAATTGAAAAATCGATTAAGCATTTCATTAGCAAATGCGAGCCTTGCTATGAAGTCAGACTATTTCAGTTCTTGTGTTAGTTGCAGCATATATGGATGCAGTTTAAGATCCAATGTTAAAATTCGTTGCAAACTTCGTCGCGATAATTGTAAGACAGACGACCATAACTCTGTCAACATTGTCTTCAGTCCTAGATGTTCTTGGGTGACCATTTGCTTGTGGTTTAAATGTTGAACCGGTCTCTTCAAAACGCTTTACCCATATTTTAATTAAATTAGCACTCGGAGCTTCACTAATTCGCCGTAGTCCACTATATTGTGCTGAATAATATAGTCGCCTAGTAGCGATATATGAACGAGAGTTCTCGTAAAATGCGCGCACGCAAAATGCGCGACGCTTCCCGTCGAAGTGATTCATAGAGACTAAAACTCCATGAGCCCACCAACCCAACAATGTAGGCGCCCCCCGACCGCGCCTTTTCTACCCCGCAAAAAAAGATGATGCAATATGCACGTTCTATTGCGCCACCCTGTACTTTATTTTATGAGAGGTTGTTCGTTTAATATTCATATTACATTTGTAGGTAAAAAATATAGTAAAAAAACCTATTTTAAGTGTAAGGAAATTTAGATAATAATAACTTTATAACTTTATAACTTTAGTTATATCTATAAATTATATCTATATCTATAAATTTCTTATTAATTCATAGTTGGAGCATCTGTTTCTATCTTCAAAGCTTTTGGTGAGATTATGTACAACCATACTAAATGTGTCTTCGTTGAAATTTCGATGTAGGTGTAATGTTGGATAGCGAACAGGTAAATTGTAAATAATTTTTAAATTCTTATTTTGTATTATTTGAAGTTTTTTTTTTCGGTAAGTATTAACAGCTTTTGTAGACCAGACTTGGCACCCTTGGTATGTCATAATTAATCTTATACAAGTTTTCTATAATAGAATTTTGTTCTTGACATTCAACTTCGATTTTCTGTTTAGCAGTGGGTAAATTTCTCTTCCGCATCGAATAGCCTTTTCGCATGTCTTGTATAGGTGTTCTTTAAATGTCAGCTTTTTATCAAGTATAATACCCAGATACTTGATACTATTTTAAAGTGGAATTTCGGTGTCTTGCATATGTAGAGGCACAGTGGGGATTCTCTTGGGCGATTTATTAAATGGAAAAATTATGGCTTGTGTTTCATCCTAATTAATTTTTATTTTCCAATTTTGGGAAATATTTTTCTGCGTGTATAAGTGATTTTTCCATATTTTTTATTATTGCATTTGATAACTTTCCTCTTAGTATGATTGCAATATCATCAACGTACAGTGCAGTGTTATATTTCGTCAGTACTTTAAAATCCTTATACATCGGATTTTATATACAATATAGGACATAGGATAGATCCTTGAGGTACTCCAGTAAAAATATGTCTTTCCGTAGATTTTACATTATCCACAGTAACCACCATTTTTCTATTTGTCAAGAAGCTTTTTACAATTTCTTGAAGATATATAGGTAAGCCCATAATATTTAATTTGTATACTAGGCCGTTATGCCATACACCATTTTCTTTCTACATCTAAAAACACCATTCCATTCCACCATTCTTTTGTTTGTTTTATTGTCTTCGATGAAATTTATAATTCTTTTAACCTGGTGTATTGTTGAATGTTCTTTTCTAGAACCAAACTCTCTATCTTCACTTGACTTCTATCTTCATTTGACTGTGCGAATTCTTGTATCTTTTGTAGTATAATTTTTTCGAAAATTTTGTCAAGACAGGTTAACATACTAATTGGTCTGTAACTTTTTGGTGATTTAGCTTCTTTTCACTGGTTTTAAAATAGGTATTACATTTGCTGTTTTAAACAAATCTGGAAAGTAACCATTCTTAGGACACCAATTGAAAATATTTGTGAGAGAAATTAAAAAACTATTCGGCATTTTCTTTAGCACAATCGGTTTTAGGCCGTCTATACCCGGTGCTTCCAAATTACGTAGTTTCAAAGTAAAATTTTTGACTTCGTCCACATTTATCTGATTTCCATAACTTAATATATCTTGTCTAAGAAGCCATTGTTCATACAGTTCCACCTTACGGTCCATTTTTGAAGGTATATCTTAGGTTGAATTTCATTTATTTATTTAAGTCTATGGAACAAAACTTTCTTACAGACTAACAATGGCAAAACAGTAATAATTTCATATTATATACGAATATACTATTTATAAACAATTTAAAATAGAATTATTTAATTTTAGAAATCTGTTAAGATATAATCGAAACAAATATTGACATGAGTCAAACTCTATGAGTTGATTGGAATTTTGATTCAAAGCATATTCATTAATTTCATTAAGAATATAAAATCCACTATACAGAGTACTGTTTTTTGCGTAAGAAGTAAAGTGCCGAGAGGTATATCAAAAATATGTGTTCGCCAGAGAGGCCTAGATGGAACGTAAAATGGAATCTGTGCCAAAAGATTAGAACAGTCTATAAACCACCGATTATATTAAAAACAGATAGCGCCGTCTGGACATTACATCGATATTCTAATGTCTGTAACCCAAATAATAAGCATTTTGAATTGTAGGTTGGGAGAGGTTCTTCAAATCTAAATGAAGAGAAAGCATACTTACGAACACACGCGGCACCCGTTCGATACGTACAATATGAATATTAAAATGAGGAGACCAAATAATAGCAGCATATTCCAACTTAGATCTAACATATGATGTAAAAATGATTTTAAATGTGTTGGGGTCAGAAAATTCTGAACAATTCCTTTTAAGGTCCGCAAGAACTTTATACGCGGTAGGAATAACATAATTGACGTGCGGAATAAATGTCAAACCTGAATCGAAAAGAACACCTAAATCCAGTTTTGAACAAGTCGATTTCAAAGAAAAATTACCAATTTTAAACACTGCATGAATCGGATTTCTTAAACGCGAAAAAGAAACATGATTATGTACACTTATCCGTGTTCGATGAAAGCTTATTTAAAAGGCACCAATTATTAAGATTGTGTAAGACATCATTTTTTTTCATTTCATTTAATTTAAAGCCTTTTGGCCAATATTAAGCAAATTACAAAATGCATAAAATAAATACTACTTGAAAAAATAAATAATACTTGAAGAATAAATGCTACTTGACTGTAGAAACTTTAAAAATACTTTTAGATCATCCGCATAAAGCAAAAATTGTGACTTATAAAAACAAGTTGATATGTCATTAATAAATAGTGTGAATAACAACGGAAGTATACCAAGTATACTTCCATTATTACTACATTAGAAATAAAATAAATACTAAAACAATAACAAAAAAACAAAAATTAAATTCAGTATTTTTCAAAAAGTAAGAAATTAATCAAAAAACATTGGACAAAATAATAAGTACATTTAGCTAAAATAAGCAAAAAAGTAAAAAAAATCAAATTTTTTTCTGCTAAATTAACTGAGTTTCGTTAAAAGCCGGTATATCCATCCACCTTTATTTTAAATTATTTTGTTGACTCTTTTTGGCATGCTGGCAATAAGCTTCCTGCAGGTTTCTACTGGTGTTTCAAAACAAGTTTTTTAAACAAAATTCCATAACTGATCCTTATTTTTAAGAACTTCCTTTCCAATTCTTTGTTTCAACTCTCCCCAGAGATTTTCGATTGGATTTAAGTCCGGAGATTGACTTGGTCAGTCAAGAAGGGCAACGTTATTATCTTGGAACCAGTCCTTTAATCCAATCCTGCTGGAATGTCCATCTAAGAGGCATACTTTCCACAGCATAGTTCAACATCGTATTTTCCAAGATATCTTTGTAGTGGAATCTGGTCATCGTGTCGGTAATTCGATGTATGGGATCTACACCATACCACGAGAAACAGCCTCAGGCCCCCATAATATTGCCGCCTCCGTGCTTGACCGTCTCCTTTATAAAGCGAACATGGAATTCCTTACCCTTAGGGTGTCGAACATTCCGGGCTCAATCGTTTCCAAATACATCAATTTTTGTTTCATCGCTTTACAAAATGCTTCGCCATTTTTTTTCACCGTCTTCTCCGGACCAATTGGAATGACTTCTTGCAAACGTCAATCTAACCGTTAAATTTTTTTTGTTTGAGCAAAGGAACTCTTCTGGCTATCCGTTCTGGTAAATGAGCTTCTTGTAGTCTATGACGAACCGTTCGCGATGAAATTTCCAATTTCTGCTGAAATCGCTCTTGAAGACAACAACGGATTCTTCTTCAATATACAATACAATACGGATATCTGTTGTTTTTGAAGTTTTTTTTGGGGTTTTTTGCGAGTTTCGACGGTCTTTTTAGGTTTTAAAGCATTTTGTACAAAAAATAGCGACCGATTCATAGTTTCTGCTATAGAACGAAGACTTTGGTCACTTTCTCTGAGTCTTGAAACAATTTTTCTCTCCTCCGAAGAACAATGACTTTTTCGACCCATGGCTGATTTTGTTTACTATATATTTTGTTATGGTATAATTATAAAAAACAGTAAAATAACTATCCTTTCCAAAAAGACTACAGCAGACTGCGAAAATATGAAAGAATTGACCAATGTATTTATTATTTTGATCAAGTACTGAAATGGCACCTGAACAAAACTAACTCACAATGAAAACAAGGGGAAGCCTCAGTTTTGTTGTTACTTTAAAAGGCATTACCGTATTAAACTTATTTGAATAAAAAAGAATTGCCCTGATTACTTTCCGTTAAAGTAACTAAAATTAAACATAAAGCAAAAATAAGCAGGTGTACTTATTTTTTCGATCATATATGTGTATGTTTCTTGAGTCCAATGTCGGCCTATGTGATTAGCGACGTATGATTGTTGTTATATAGATGTTGCTCATACGCCACGTACAAAATTTATTATTATTCGTTTGGTACGACGCAGTGTCGCAAAAAATTGATTCAGCTTTAAGCTTTTTTCTGCATTTTTTGATAAGTTTTTTAATTTTGTTTTTTTGCTTTTTTTCTAAATATGGTATTGCAAATTATTTCAGCATAAAGAAATAATTCTCCTAAATTTACTATCGTATCATTCAAGAAAGAAAGGAAGAACCCGAGGAATCTGGTGACGATACGGATTTCGCTCTTTTCAACAAAATTGAACAGGCGTTTGTTTTATACCATATAATGTGACTACGAAAATAATGTCTGTAAAAGATCAGATTTGGAATCTTAGTTTTCGAACCATTGTGGAGTTAGCTCAAATTCCTTTGAATTCAACTTGGAGAAATGTGTAGGAAGTAGAAAAGTACCGGGTTATCCATTTTTCAGTTTCAAAAGTAAAGTTAAATAAAACGCACATAAAGCTATGATTTCGATGAAATTTTTATTTCATTATAATGCTTGGACCTTGCCATTATGTACGAAATATAACGTCATTCAAATGATCGATTTTTTATTGGTGGCAGCAGTGGATCCTTTTGAGATAGTTTTCAATTACTTTTTTTTAACACTTCGAGCGGTATCTTAATGATAACTGCTCTAACGATTGGGAGTTGTCGGCGTAAACATTTTCTTTGACGTATCCTTAAAAAAAAGTCCAAAGACGTTAAATTGCATGATCTTGGTGGCTAATTGACGTCGCCAAAGTATGCAATTACGTATTTTGGAAACTTTTCGTGCAATAAAGAAGCCAAAATCGGTCGTGTTATATGCCTCGTGGCACTGTCTTGTTGAAACCACATATCGTCCAGTTCATAATCTTTAATTGAAGGGCAAAAAATCGGTTATATATATTATACCTATGGTCGTACTGAAACTCGGAATCGGCCTGAATTGAAATTCGGTTTGTTTGCCACATTTTCACTTGCAGAAGCAATACTTTCGGCAGTGTGTGCATTGCAATGATCCACAGCCCTGAACACATCTGTTAGGCTTCCAGTCTCTCCAAATTTTTTTATAATCTTGCCAATTCCTTGCACAGTAGGTCGATTATAAGGATCATAATCAGCTCGTAATGTACGAATAGTGTCCACTTTTGAACAACTACTTTTGTAGTATGTGAGTGTAATTTCTCTAAGTGTATATTCTAGAAAGATC
Source organism: Philornis downsi (assembly GCA_019455685.1). Classification (NCBI taxonomy): domain Eukaryota; kingdom Metazoa; phylum Arthropoda; class Insecta; order Diptera; family Muscidae; genus Philornis; species Philornis downsi. Next base: position 52,903 of record JAHXMU010000484.1, read on the forward strand.
ATCAAAGCCGCTCCCAGAACATTCAAATATGATATATGTAATCTCTTTTCCTCTTTATCTGTGGGTGGGACTTTTCTAGAATTACGCTTACGACAATAAGTTATGTTTGTTCCTCTCACTCCCATTATATAGTCTATTGTTATCTCCTTTTCACTTGCTATGTAAATAAGAACATTCTAGAATTAAGGCTATGATAAACAACACTATTCTGTAAATATGTTTGTCTTTGTTGCACCTATTATGTAAAAATATATGTTCTCTCTGAAATATCGTAGCATTTTCTTGAATAATTCATTTTAGTATAAATAGAGCAACTTTATACGTTTGTATGGAATTAATAAAGTTGATTTTGATGTGGAAATACGCTCCACGGTACCAAAGTTTTGACTATTTTTACGCGTTCTTCGGTTGTTAAACGAACTATATTCATAAATGACAAACATTTCACTAAATAAATAACATTTCAGATGACAGGTGCTTAACAGCTGATAGCCTTGCCACACCACTAAATGAATAACTCTATATGTTATTTGGATATTTTAATGTATTAACCGAAAGAAATTAGGAGAGGGGTCGTACGGTCGTTATTAGTTTTAAAAACTGTTTTTTTGGTTTAAGTGCTACAGGGTGGGCCATAAGGGTGTTGGCGGTTTAAATATTCAATTAAAAACAAAAAACTACGAAACATAAAAAAATATATTTGTATTTTTAAAAAGTAGAAGCATGGGAATTTTT
>JAHXMU010000485.1:0-22698 GCA_019455685.1 Philornis downsi
ATTCTCTTGTGCTTTTTGCTGGAAATAAATTGCATAGTCAAGTCGTTGCTGGTAATCTGTCGGTTTCAATTCTTGGACAATTTGAATTTTGTATGGAAACATTCTTATGCTATGCAAAATTCGCTGCAGCGACCCTCTTGAGATGCCAAGTTGTGTCGAACGTCTCCTGGTTGATGTTTGTGGATCCTCCTAAATACTCTCCTGTACCACTTGAATATTGTCATCCGTGTGCACCGTTCGTCGTCTGCCAGCACCAGGAAGGTTCCTTACTGCTCCTTGTTCTCGAAAATTTGCAACAAGATGGTTTATTGTTGACTGAGAGGGTGCAACTCGCACATTAAATTGACGACGGTATGCACGCTGAGTCAACACAATGAACCGTTGATTTACAAAGTAAATTTCAACGATTTGGGCACGTTGTTTAGTTGTGTATAGCTTCATTATAAATTCTCCAAGTCTTCTTTACAAAATACTAAAAAGAAAAGAAAAAAATTATAATAAAAAAGTTATAAGGAATTCACACCACTTCGTTCATTCTGGGCCACCCTGTATATCATCACAGCGCCTCAAACTATACACATACCTTATTATACCTACCATATTAAAAGCCCTCTCAATTTTCCTAAGGCAACCAAGATTTGTTTCCGAAAAAATGTCAACACCATAATTAATTTGAGACATCAGCAAGGCATGAGCTAACCTCTCTTTAATATGAATTGGAAGGAATATCTGCATAGTGTACAACTTCCGCAGAGGAAAAAGTGTCCTTGGAAATATATAATCAATATGAATTAACACGAAAATTAAGTCATTTATCAAGTGTTATGCCGAGGCACTTTCACTTTCATCTACAAACTTAATACTAAATACATCAACATTAATGAAGTTGATGTCAAAATTCTGAAAAGGTTGAAACGAGGAGATAAAAAGGATAGCTTAAGTTTTGCTACAATTAACATAAAGGTTATTTTCATTTAACCAATTATTTATAGCACTCAATGTGTTATTGATACTACATTGTTAGTAATTTACTGAAATTGCAGTTATTGCAATTTAATCCAGATTATTTTCTGGCAATTGCTGTCTCCTTTTTGTAAAAACGCAAAAGGACATTGGGTGAAGTTGTATGTAAATGAATTCACCTGATTAAGATTTCTTTGCTTGTTATGTTAAAAGTATTTTTTCTCATTTCATGAAACATTTTAGAAGTGTTGGTTTTTTTTAATAGTGTAATTTTTATTTGTCTTTCTTTACTTTCCAGATCTATCGAACAGAACTTTGTTGCCGATCTCAAACAATGTAAGTAGAACATAATTCTAATATCTAATATTTAGTATTTAGTGCAGCCAGTTTGACTACTAAAGAATAAGATTTATGCTAATCTATTTTTCTGAATCAAACGAATGGAGATCTGCTAAAAGAAAATTGCGATGTATGAGATGTGGTGAGATGTTTTTTTAAATATCAGCTTTAGTTCTTGCTAAATGAAACTTGGGATGGAACTAGTAAGAGCAGTGCGATTAGGTTTTATTTGAACTATCTTTATTAACTGTCTCTAAGAAGTTTTAGTGTATTATTATTGGTACCAAGAAATCCCTCGTAAAACGAAATTCCCATTGAAAGTGTTGATGGTCAAACGCAAGTCAACTGGTTTAATCAACAATCAATTAACGTCCACGAAATGTTAATCCTAATGTATAAACTTACAGCGTTTATATTTAATTGAATTATAAGAAAAAACTAATTACTAACTATTCTACAAACAAAATTTGTCTTAATGAATTTTTATCCATAAAGTACACAAATGTACTACATACGTAAATGAATTGGCAACCTAACTTTATAAATGAAATCATTGTGTATTATCCTGAATCTAAAATCTAACATTGCTAAGCTTTGTGGCAAGTTCGTGGAACCAGTATCGGCCACTTAACTTTTCTAAGCACTTCTCTACTCTACTGGTGAGCACTTCTCTACTCTAAAAATAAAACATCTTGAATTGTAATTAATTCATTTGGGTTTTTTTTATCTTAAGCTATTTCTTTACAATCCACAACTTGCATGTAATTTCTCTTGTACGTTGAGAAATTATATGTACAAGAAAATTTTCTCTTCCCACAGCCAGAGACATTTCCCTAAGTACGAAATCCACTACTTAAAAGATTTATCTAAATCTCACAACCAGATAATTTCTCATCCAACCGCACCATTCCCGCTACTCGGAACTGGCTTCTCCGCCTTCATCGCTACCCCGCTAACTTCCACAGTCAGTTTCGTGCTCTACTCTAATACACCTAATGCAGTGCATGAAAGCTTTCAGTAGAATATAAAGTCGTTAATTGATAAAAAAAAATGATCATCGCCTTTTAATCCCGTATTAGCTGACTGACTTCGAGGCGAATAGAAAGTACTACCAGATCCAACAAGATGATGGAATTTCGTCCCTTTCGACTTTTATCTTGTGTGACTTCCTTAAGTCGCAATTCTATGTTAAGAGAATACAAACGATCGATGCCAGCATAGTCAGCATCGCCAAAAATTTATGCTGATTTATGCGCGGGAGACGCCGAAAATTGTTTTTTTTCGGATGCACACCGCTTAGGAAGTGGCGGCGATCACTTGAACGATGTCATGTACCAGCTATATAACTTATGGTCCTTCAAGCTGATTAAAAAAAATCGTCGTTAACTCAAGTACAATTTGTTTTTCTCAATTTTAATATCCACTTGTACCCATAACAAAAGTCGTTATAAAAGACTGTGTATCGCACATAAGTAGGCGTTTAAAAAACATCATAATTTCAGCCATAATGTTTCGGGAAAATTTATATATTTTCAATATTTTTGAATAACCATATCCACAATTGGAGAGGTCTCTAGAAAAAAAGTTTGAAATGGGGATAGTGCTTTCTATTGCGTGCATAAGGCAATACCATATACAGCTTTTAATTCGGTCATTTGTTGAAAGAAAGAAACCATTTTTGATGATATTCTAAGTATAGGTTTTCGATATTGAATACATTTCAGTACGACGACAATAGCGTTTTTGTCGTATACCACAATTATATTTCGATATTGCATTTATATTTAGCAACAAATTCGAAAATACAGGGTGGCGCAATAGAACGTGCATATTTAAAAGATAGATTAAAAAATAAATACAAAAGGTATGGTTAAAGTAAATCTAAGGCATTGTAGAGTAATAAATGGAGCTTATTTTTTAAAAATAACATCATCTAAATGGTGACCCTCTCTACGACGGCACTCCTCTAACCGCAAACGAAAATTATTGAAAACTTTCTTCAGTAATACTGGTGTAACGGCTGCCATTTCACCACGGATATTCTCCTTGAGCTGAACGATGTTTTTTTGGATTATTACTGTAGACTTTGTGTTTGAGGTATCCTGACTCCATAACTCTCTCAACATTGTCTTCGGTCCTAGATGTTCTTGGGCGACCATTTGCTTGTGGTTTAAATGTTGAATCGGTCTCTTCAAAACGCTTTACCCATATTTTAATTAAATTAGCACTCCGAGCTTCACTAATTTGCCGTAGTCCATATTCAGCACAATATAGTTGACTAGTAGCAATATATGAACGAGAGTTCTCGTAAAATGCGCGCACGCAAAATGCGCGACCCCGCAAAAAAAGATGATGCAATATGCACGTTCTATTGCGCCACCCTGTATATGACACATTCACTTTCACGTTATTCATGACTGTCAAACCAATTCATGTAGGATTGTTTAGTCTATGCTTAGGTATCAGGTGAAGTAAAAAGAAATCCATTACTTTTGGATGACATTGAAGATTTTATCTAGCATAATTAGAATGATCTATCGCTTTTTAAGTTAATGATGTCTGTCTACCCAATTCTAATAAAATTGTTGAGTCGATGCTTAAGTATGAAGAGAAGTGAAAAGAAATCCAGTATTTTTGGATGACATTAAAGACTTTATTTAGCATAATTAAAATGATTTGATTTAGGTCAAATGTCCACAGTCTTGTTCGTTAACTTACTGCCATTTTGAAGGTTATTTAAGAGCCATTTTGAAGGTATCTCCATTAATTTCCATTATGTCTCTCTCACAGAACTCTGGTCCGTGTTGACAACAGAAAAAAAAAAACTGGGAAAGACAATTTTCACAGGCTTCCCTTAAGGCAAATGTTTCACCAAATCATTTGCCATAGACACGAACCGATAGTGTTCACTTGACACTAGGTTGGGATTACGAGGTGGATGCATCAGAACATTTCAGTCAAACTAACGAAGTGAGTCACTACCAATGTGTGTGGCCGGATGAAATACAATTTCTCTCCTATTGGTCAATGCTCCTGGCGGTTTCTCCTGGCGGTTGCTTCCTCCAGACGCTTCAATTGTGAACAGTACAGGTCTGAATGAAGAGCGGCTCATAGTAGATGAATCCCTGTCAATCGTACTAAACATACAGTAAAACTTTCAGAACCGTCGATTCTGGCTTGACCATCATTTGCACTGTTTCACCGCAATTCGACGACGATTATTTTCGCTTGACTTTGTCGTAAGTGGCACATTTTTCATCACCATCCATTTCTGAAATGTCTCGATTTGGCTGCGGTTCAACAGCGATTCGTAGATAGAAATTCGGTTAGAAATTTTCGATTTACTTATGCATCAAGCTTATTTCTATATTTAGTCTTATTTAAGCGGTGCTGCTTGGTTTTTTTGTGCAATTCTTTCTTCCTGAGCATTCGAAACAATGCTTACATGATGGACTTGACGATTTCAATTATTTCTATTAACTATTAGACTTTCAGACCACGGTGTGCATTTCTGACATTAAAAAGGATGGAATCATTGAAACACAACATTGCGTGTGATTGCATTTTACACTATCAGGGTTGATAAACACTCTTCACATCTTCAGCCATTGGGTTTGCGGAGAGAAACTCTAAGATATGACGTATTTTCTTATTGATGGCATCCTTGTTTGACGCATTCAAGCAATAATTAAAGTGTTTGGGTAGCTTTCTGGAGTACGAAATCTTGTGTTTCTAATATTATCCAGCGTGACCTGATCGCATTTATACAAAATGAGATACAGATTACGAAGAACATCTTTTGGAAAAGATTTGGATTTCTTCTGGCCATAAACGATCTTAAGATCCAACTTTAAAATTATACGCAATGTCATTCTGGAAATGCCCAATTGGCTGGAACGACGGCGAGCTGAGACAGATGGGTCATCTGCAACACTCTGCCGCACAGTTCCCACGTTGTCTTCAGTGCGAATATTTCGATGGGTCGGCCACTGAACCCAGTTCCTCAAAACGACCGACCAAACTCCTAATCATGAAGGCTGTGGGAGCTGATCTGGAATTAAAATGTTGCCGATATTCACGCTGCGTTAAAACAATTGGTCATTGACAAGAATAGAAAAACTCGATCATTTTAGCGCGTTGTGTTGTACTGTAGGGTTCCATAATAAATTTCCAACAATTCAACTATAACCTGCAAAAAGAGAAAAATAAATATGTCAAAAAATAAAAAAGTTATTTGTGCTTAACATTAGTAGGTCTTATTTGACCCACCCTGTACAATATTTTGGGCTAACACAAGAGTCTATTTTTCGATGATTAGGTTGACTGCATATCAAATATGGGTATAAATACCATATAAATACTATCAGGATGAACCATAAACACTGTTGGCATCTTCAGCCATATGGCTTGGGTTTTTGTATTTATCGAAGAAAGACTCTAAGACTCTGGCGTATTTTCTCTTTGCTGGCGTTGTCCTTTGGCGCACTTAAGCAATACTGGGCCAAGCAATAATAAAAAAAGTGTTTGAGTAGCTTTTTTGAGTACGAAATCTTGTCTTTCTAACATTATCCTGGGTGACCTGATTGCATTTATGCACAGCGAGATACAGCTTACGAAAGCCATCTTTTGGAAAAAGATTTGGATTTCTTTTGGTCATAAACAACCCTTTCTTTGTGAAGCTTTAGCTTCCTATTAATTGTTCTGAACAACTCAAAATTGTACAATAGTTTGGGGCTAGCGCAAGAGTCTATTTTTCGATGATTAGTTTGATTGCATATCAAGTATGGGTATAAATATCAAACACATTTCACTTATACTTTTCAAAACATTGATAAAAAAAAAAAATTGATTATTTCTATATATTTCAATTTATTGATGAGGAAACAATTAATCTCTTAAAAATTAATTATCTATATAATATAAAAAGTGTAATTGACTTCCAATTAAATAGTCTATATATATTCTCTACCCGTTTTCAAATCTATCGCTGTTATAATCTATATCTAAGTATTCCAATGTGTCTTTTCCTCCTCCTAAGGCCCATTTAACAAGTGCACACCTACAATCTGAGTTTGTACACACCTGCAGTATGTTTCTATATGATTTCAAACTTTTCTGCTTATCTGTTTTGTATGTTGGTTGGTTTTTGCTTAGCCGCGGCGCAGGTTGTTATCATTGATGAAATGTAAAGACAATAAAAATTTATACCAAAAACGATTTGCAATAACAATCTTTTTCAATACACCTCCATCTATTGGCACACCCATCATCATCAAACCCTACCGGAGAAAAAGAAAAACACACACACGCAAATCACACACCCACTCATCTATATCTCAATGGATTTTAATCTTGGCAACATTTTCAAGATCTGGTGCTTAGAAATTAGGTATGCGTGTGTGTGTATGAGAGGAACACTTGCCGTGATTCTAAGGTATAATTTTTCATCCATTTTTTTTTTGCAGTTTTTACTGTCTGAACATTTGTTCTATGAACTGTTTCCAATTTGTATTTGCTACGTGAAATGTCGTCCTAGGAACTGGCTGTTGAAGTTGTACGGAAACTTGGGTGGGAGTTGGAACCGGAAAGGTGTTACATTGATATAAATCAAACATACGAGTATTTGCCATTTTCACGTACCACATGTATGACTCTAAAAAATATGCTCGTTTCTTTACAATTTCGTTGGAAGAAAATAACAACTCAAAGAGAATACAAATATCTGCAGGTGTTTGTTAAATCTGACAGGGTAGGCATATTTTCCCCGCATTCCTTATAGATTGTTTGTCTTTTCGATTTGTTGAGGATATGTATCATTCGGTTTTTAGCTTATTGTGCACAATTTGGGTGTATGTGTGGAAAGGACGAAGGCAGGAGTCCTGCCTCTCATCCACAATTTCTGTGGATACGAGTGACATATGGTCCTATGTAAATTGGCGTTGTTTACAACTGGGTAGAATCCCGAGATGTTGGGAAAAGGTCGTTAATTTTTCCCTTTTTTTCATTTCTGTTTTTTTTACTTTGGAATTACTATAAGTTGAGTAAACGAAGATGATGATGTCTGGATTTATAAAACAAACACCTTTTGTTTATGAGAGCTACAGCAGCGGCAGGAGAAGAAGGAGATGATGTGTTTTGAATGGAATTACGTCTAGAATCTATGGCAAGGTAGCAGAGTGTGAAGGTGCAAAAAAAAAAAAAAGAACAAACATTGACGAGGGTCAATGGCTAATATTCTCTGCGAGGTTATCATGGGAGTCTGTGTGTCACTTTGTGTAGACACGTGGTAAATCTCTTTCAACGCTGGGTTAAGCAGCTGCATCACCAATGCTCGTAATGTTGAAATGACAAATGGCAGTTCAAAGTTGTAGTACAATATTTTGTCAGCTTAGTTTTCAAATAAATTGTTTGTAGTTAGAAAGGTCATAAACTAGGTTTATGGCTTAACATTTTTGTGCACCTGTGCATAAAAGTTAATACTTTTCGATTTATATGGCCATAGTTTAATCTTAAGGGTTAGGTTTTATATAGCAAAGGCATCAATTTTTAAAATTGTCGCCTTTATTGAAACTATTTATTATTATACGTATATTTTCATAAAAGAAATAATGCTACACCTTATATAATAATATAGCTTAAATGATGATAGTCGATTTTTGAAATAAAAAAAGAATAGTAAAGGTCAGGTTTTGTTAGGCTTTGGGGGTTCAGCCATACGTATTACATTCAGTGCAAAAAATAGCGTGAATTGATAATTTAAAAAGGCAGATCAAAGCAATTCTCAAAATCTTTTAGTCATTAAAATGTCACAACTGTTCTCTGTACTGATGCAGAGTTTGATAATGATCAGTCAATTAATTTTTTTTACAATGCTCGATATTGTCAGTTCATTTCAGGTGGGTTTTGCGATTTTCTTAATGCCTAAAAATATCAAACCAAGAAATTGTCTCAAATTGTCTATTGCAAATATAATTTTATGTGAATAGTTATTGAAGATAACTCTGTCAAACCTCTGTCAAACGTGCAAATGAGTGGTACAGTGTCTTCAAAAGCGGTCGAGATGTGATGGAGAATTTACCTTGGCCTGGTTGACCCTCAACGTCTGCAATTGAAGTTAACAACGATAAAGTGTCAAATTGAAGTGATTACAAACTACTTTTACTTCAAAGTAGAATCTGGAACATATCTGTATATAGCAGGGCTCGATCTTAACTGCCTACTTTAGTCCGATCGATGACATTCACTGGTGATATGACCGATCATTAGATGATAATTAATTAATGTGTCTTAATAAAAACTATTGTGTATAGAAATCTGCTTAGCAGTAGTCTAAAGAAATGAATAACATTTAAGTATAAATAGTGTGGGTATAATTAAAATCTTAACTATGTTATGCGTTTAGTAGTTTAATTTTCATCAACTCCATCTTACACCATATTCCTTTCATTTACCTCACCAAAAATTACTTTACCATAATTTACTGCAGAAATACTCGAAATTGTGTGCATTTTTGTTACAATTCGTGACTCGTTAAGACATCTTTAATAAGATATTTGATGGCGCAGCCGTTAAGTTAATGCGCGAATCGATGAAAGTACCAACAAAATGAAAAGGTTTTGCTAACGAAATCCCCAAATCTCAAATCTCAATTATTGTTAGGCACCATAACGAGCAAAACGCTAACGGCCATATAAATTTTACTTATAAATGAAAGTCAAAAATTGTTCAATACTGTAAGCGAAAGACTAAAGCACCAAGGGGACTGAAGGCTCACTCTCTCACTCTCTTCCTCTCCGTGCTATTTCTGCTGAAAATCCTTTGAAATCCTTCATGACTTCATAAGCGAAAAGTGGTTGCTGTTGTTGATATTATTGCAGCAACGTGACAGAAGCGAACGGTTGCGGGAATGCGAATACGATTGTGAAGGAAATCATGAAATATATCTACTGATAAAAGGATAATGTACGGCTGGATTTACGCACACATACACTAGCAGTTGAGAAGATTCACCAAGTACTAATTTATACCTGGGGATTTCACAGAAATATTCGCAGGTGTGCCGGCTTTGTGTGCGTGTTAACATATATATATGCTAGGGTGGCAGCACAAATTCATATGCAGAATCCAAGTTGGTTGAATTGTTTAGGACACTTTGACTTCAACTGTAAAATTTTACTATTCTCAATATCAAATCCATCTTTGACCAATAACTAAAGAAACAAAAACTATTCATTGTATACTCATTTAATGACCAAATGAAAAGTTTTACTGTATGTTTCCTCGTTTACAATCTCTAAACATGTAGTTTTGTGTGAAACCTCAAAGTATTTTTTGTTTTTGGGAATCTGTCTGCAAAATATTTTTTTGTTCCGGAATATGAATTCATTCCGACCCACCACGAGAAAGTTTAATGAGGTTCAATTCCTAAACTACGACTCCAGCTCAGAATCTGATATTGGACTACAATTTCTGTGTTTGAAATTTATGAGAATTCAACTGACGAAAAGAGGCAAAAGATTGGAATTTAATATTTAATATTTTTTCTTTGGTTTGGTAGGCAACTGAATATGGTAGAAGACGGATAAAGAGTTATCATGAAGGACGAGACTGTCGTCTACATAAAACTCATCACGGACGCAATTGTTACCTGTTTTATGTAGAATCGATTTCATAGGTGACTGTTCATTAGAAACTTGAAAGCAAAGTGTTTAGCTATGCGAGAATAAGAAAATCGAGACCGTTGACTACCTTTCATGCAGAAGAATGTAAAGTTGGTTTTCGGCGTCGATTACATTCTCCTCCATAAAATTCTAGTTTTCCTTTCTCTGCGTAAGTATTGATTACTTCAATGCACTTCATTGCATACTTTCCTATGCCAAAATACTCCATTAAATTCCAAATTCCATCTTACAGCCTGACTTAATATTAACATTCATGCGGATGAAAGAAGAGGTATATAGCAGGATAGTTTCGTGAACGGCTCGTGATCATTTCTCTCGTTTAAGGCTCCTATTCTGTCCGAAAGGGTGGCTGACTTGCCTCAGTTAGGTACTTATTCGTTTTGAGAATAGCTGTTCGCAATTTTTCATTTCAGTACACAGTAAGTTTACGTCTGCAGAGTTATTTTCAATGCTTGAGAAGGTTGTAGTAACATTTTGTCACATTTAAAAGTCCTATTTCGCTTTGTTTTTATGTAAGTAATTTTAGATACAGCTTCAAAGTACCTCGTAGACGCCGCGTACTTTTAAACTCCAGCAATCATGTCTTCATTCTTCTAAAGGTCACCCTATCGTATGTTTTTATGACTGTATATGGTGTGTGCGTTTCACATTAAACAAATCTATACTTACAAATTTCTGCAATTTCCATATTATTCCCTCTTTTTTTAAGAATATAAGATCCTTGACTCTATTGCTTATTGAGCATTTTGTTTAAAACAACCCATTTTTCCCGACATCGACGCTCTCCTTGTGTTATTGTTCGTCTCGTTACCTTTGCCATTATTAGTTTAAAGAATTTTGTACTCTTCAATTGAGAGCGAAATTCTACGCCGAGTTTAAGAAGATGTAGTTATTTGTGATGATTTGTAGAAAATCCTTCGTTTATGCTTACAATGAGCTTACAGTCTTTGAAGTGGATTTTGTTAGAGGAATTCCAAGAAAAAGAAAGAGGAAAACAAGCGTAAAAGCTCATGAACAGATAAATTGTTGAATATATTAGATTGCCGGCGCTTCAGATGCGTGAGAACTGAACTTTTGCGAACGAGAGCTGAATTAGTTAAGCAAATGCTGACATTCCTACTATTGCAATTACTCTCTTAAGGGAAATGTAAATCCTGGTTCAATGATATGATGGACTTATACTGATTTATATATATTTTACTGTACTTTTTATATTACTTTATCTTGTATAGAACTGCGCAGAATTTGTATTATGAAAGAAACCTTTATCATTTTCTACATAAGTGTTGCGATAGTTGCACGAGTGGGAAACTCGCGCTAACTATTAATGATGTCATAGGTTGCCCTCGTTAAGACAAAATGGCATCGGAATAGCTGCATCACAGCTTATGGACAACAAAACAACGGATGCTGATGGCCTGTTGTTAGAGCATTTTAAGGCCAGCTCTTAAATACGAATCGTTTTAACCATTTCAGAGATTGAAATTCAAGCATGCTATGTCCTGTATTCAAAAAACGTAGTTCCACGTGGTATATTATATATCAACAGTCGAGGGATTCGTTTTATGTACATTGCTTATAAGGTTCTGCATAATTCTTCTTTCTGTACTGATTGGACCTTCCCAGTGCGACTTTAGATCAGTAAATCTACAGCCGACCAGATATCCGCCTTATGACAAGTCTTTCAAAAGAGAGGAGAAAAACAGGTCAACGAATACCACATTTTCGTCGACTTTAAAGTAGCGAAACCTATATGAGGCCACAGCCGAAGTGAGCATTTTTACTAAGCTTATGGGTTATTACTGGACTGGCAAAATTCTTAGTGAGCCACTTTTCATCAAATAGAGATTTAGACATTTAGACACTGCTGCTAAAAACGATAATGCAGTTAACATGATTGGTATTGTCCTTAATAAAAGACATACAATCTTTCTTGTCTATGCCGATAATATAGACATCATTGTCAAAAACCTGCAAAATGCTACTGCAGCCTTCTCAAACATTGAAAAGGAGTCAGAAAAAGGTTCTTTCGACAACTTATTTGTTTCCACGAGTAAAGTGTCAGCTCGTTTGGAAATCGACATGAAGGTGTGCAACTATGACTTTGGATTTGTGGATGAATTCGTCTTTTTCGGTTAGGCAGCTAGTAAACATGTCGGTATGAAAGGTGAATAAGGAGAAAACTGCGCTTTTAAACAGATTCTATTTATAGGGTAAGCAAACGTTATAGATACAAATCCTCCTCTCAACGACAAAATTTCAGTTATGTTATATATTTTACCCGTCTTGCTGTATAAAGTGCTGGGTGTTTTCGAGAGGAAAATACTTTGAAAAATACATGGGCCCATCAGCGTTAAGTTGAGAATATCTGCGTTATACGAACTATATCGTCTGTATAACAATATTGATGTCATCAAGTGCGTCAACGGACTCTCTTAAGGAAGCCAAATGTCTCTCCATCTAATTACGATTGAGTTTATAGAATCAAAAATCATACATTTTTGTGGACGCTTCCCCTATTTTTACCTTGAGTCCATAGTGGGACTGAAGACTATATCGGATTTTCTCTTTTTTTACCTCCACTTCTGTCAAAGGATATAGTTGTTTAGCATGTTGAATGAGATATGATACACTGAAGACTTAATCTAATATTTAACATATGAGTCGATGAGATACACACAGAAATTATTTAATGATTTGTTAAATTTATTATCATTAAATGATTTTTGAAATTATTATTAAATGATTTGTTAAATTTATTAACGTGCACGCCAGAACGTGTTCTTCTTAGCTGGTTCTTCAAGAATCTTTATTGCTTAGTAAAATTCTCATAAGGCAATTTCAATATAGAGCGTTTTTGTAAAGGACTAGACAGTATTTTGTAGGCTACCATTTTAGTTTTTACAAAGCGTTATTTTTTCTTTTATTATAAGTCAATTGTTCTTCTATTAATTATTAGTTATTTGTGTAAAAACAGATCAACGAGTTAGTCAACTCGTCTCAAACTCAACTCGTCTCAAACGTCAATTCAAACCCATTAGCACGAAAAATTGTTGATTGCGATGGGCCTCATAGAAGAGGGAGGCTCAGAATTCAAAAGGGCTTGTGATTATCTTTTATGTGCGACTTATAATAAATGAGAATGTCTATTCTTGTCGCCATGTAAGAAGTAGAAAAAAACTTTTTACTACTCTTGATGTTAATGACAATAATATGTAGTTGATTTTCGTTGGGCAGATCAAGTTTTTGAAATACTGTCAAAACTTGGTCTGACGAATTGGAAAAGAAGCTAAGAAGGCCGATGTGCGTTCGACGCTATATAAGAAGTATCGTAGAGCAAATTTTTCATTACTTTTGATATTACTGGTCACTACCATGGAGTTGATTTTCGCCGTCGATTACACTCTCCCCTATACAATTCGAGCTTTTCATTTCCTGCGTAAGTATCGAATACTTCATTGTACGAACTGTACAAATTTCTCTTACTTTATTCTTTGTTTCCTTTGCCCAAATACCCCATTAAGTTCCCAAGTTTTTCTTACGGCCTGACTCTTAATGTTAACATCCTCTCAAATAAGTCTATATCGCCTTTAAATGACTTTAGACATTTATCCTTTATCTTATATTGTTGATGTTTTCAGTTAAAACTCCCAATGAGATCTTTTGTATATCAATGCCCCCCTTTGAGAACTTCATTGTTTCATAGAGAGGGGCGGGCGGTGGATAACAAAAAAGGGTTACTCTTTGTACTGCCATGGATGGCTGGAGCATACACACACATACATACATACTCGTACACATGCATCCATACGAGAGAAAAAAAGTGGTTTATTTTGACAATGCTGTTACTTTTACGGACTTTGAAGATGACGATGATGGAGATGTTTATCAAATGGTATTCATAGTAGGTTGTTTAATCTCTCTCACACTATATCGCTTTATCTTCCCTGTCTGTCTGTCTTTTTCTACCATTCAGGCTGTATAGGATTGATTACAAAGTAAAGGTTGCCCAGCACACTGGAGCTGTTGTTTGGGCCTTTTTATCCTTCAGATATGATAAGTTATTTATTTAACAAAATCTTTTAATGAGATTGATTTTAGCTTGTTCGACAGCTTGATTGCATTTAAGGGAGCTAGGAGTGGGTTACGTACGAAATTTGACTTGTTAAGTGCCTAAAAGTAGACTATTTATATATGTATACGCCTTAAAGTGGAATACAAGAAAGAGGCCAAAGAGGCAACTTGTTTAGGTATAGTTAAAGGATTGGGCTTTTCTAATTTGTTGTTGTTGTTTTTTTGTTTTGTACTACATTTTTGTTTGTTAAGGTAACGCAAAAAGTTTTTAATTAAAAGGGTTTACACTTTATTAATATTTAATGATTGTATTAATAAAGTGATATAAGATTTTGATGGGGAATACTTTTGGACAGAGTTTAAGAAGGAGAGAAAACAACTGATGAATGGATGAAAATAATAAAATTAGTTTTGGCGAAGTTGTATAATTCAATTAATTTCAAGATGGCGATCAGTATTCCAACACAATCTTGGTTTTGCTCTTTGGCTATGTATTTAAATGCAATATAGATTCTTTAACCCATTGGCGATCGGGGATTAGTCTATTGGAAACCAAGATAACAAACATACATTTCATGAAAGTTTCTATAAAATTAGGATTACGATTTCGCAGTCTAATTATTGAATTTAATTTCTGCCCCATAGGTGACAAAAAGGGGTTAAATATGATATTGGCTCAAGTAAAGAATTCTGAGTATGTTTTAGCTTTAATTCGACAATGGATTTAGGATTAGTTAGGATTATTCAAATTGAACAAAATGTGCGCTTTTGTTCATTTGAAAGATAATTTCGTAATTGAAACGAGGACTTTGTCTCTATTGATGGAAAAGTTGACCTGATCAGAACTAATTATGGTAATATTGTGGATGATTCCCTTGCGATTACTTTAAATACACCACAAAATCTACTTGCTACAGACTAGATGTCGATCGTAATTTTTATCGGCTCCCAGTAAAACAAAGAGTACCCAGGGCAGTTAAGAACTCCCGCCGATCGTGGTCAAGGAATAGTGAAAAAATGTAGAATCGTCGATGAATTTAGCATTGGCATGTCATGGAAGGAATGCTGTTATTTTTGACACCTTTCCGTTGTTGTTTCGCTATATCCTCCATAGCAATGACAACTTTGTAGATAATTTTTATGACAACTTTTTTCTTTTAATCAGATTTAACAAAAGCAATCAATTTAAGTTATTAATGAACAACAAAAATTTAAAGTTTTTGTATTGAAAACTGAAAAATACTAAAAATAGTTAAACAACGTACGAAGACTGTTGGTTCTTTTGGTGCTATTAAAAACAGCTCCTTAAGAAGCGTAAATTTGTGCAAAATATGGAAATTCTATTCTTTGGGTTAATCTATCCTTTTTTTTCGTGGGTGTTCTACTTGTATGTGGTGGATTTTCCTTCATCAGTCAGCATTCGCTTCTAAATTGAGTCCTAGGTCATTAAAAACCATACATTTTTTTAACGCTCTCCCCTTTTTACCTTGTGTATTATGGTAGTGTAATTTCTCTAAGTGTATATTCTAGAAAGATCATCAAAACCGCTCCCAGAACATTCAAGTATGATATATGTAATCTCTTTCCCTCTTTATCTGTGGGTGGGACCTTTCTAGAATTACGTTTACGACAGTAAGTTATGTTTGTTCCTCTCACTCCCATTATATAGTCTATTGTTATCTCCTTTTCACTTGTTATGTAAACAAGAATGTTCTAGAATTAAGTCTATGATAAACAACACTATTCTGTAAATATGTTTAACTTTGTTGCACCCATTACGTAAAGATGTGCTCTCTTTGAAATATCGTAGCATTTTCTAGAATAAGTCGTTTTAGTATAAATAGAGCAACTTTGTACATTTGAAAGGAATTAATAAAGTTGACGTTGATGTGGAGATACGCTCCACGATACCAAACTTGTTCATAGTGGGACTGAAGACTATGTCGAATTTTCTCTTTTTTACTTCCACTTCTGTCAAAGGACATCATTGTTTAGTACGTTGAATATATGATACGATATGATACACTGAAGACTTGATCTAATATTTAACATATCGGTCGATAACACATAGAAATTATTCAATGTTAAATTATTTTGTTATTATATTATATTATATTATACTATTATATAATAATTGTTAAATTTATTAACGTGTATCCCAGAACGTGTTCTTCTTAACTAGTTCTGCAAGAATCTCTATTGCCTAATACAATTCTCATAAGGCAATTTCAATATAGAACGTCTTCATAAAGAACTAGACTATATTTTCTAGGCTATCATTTTAGTTTTTACATATATCAATTGTTCTTCTAGTAATTATTAATTATTTGTGCAAAAACTCATCGTTAGTTAATCAATATTTACCAGTTTGTCAGTGTTTATATTTCAGGTTTAACTTAATCAAATTTCCCTTTCTCTTTTATTTGTATTCCAATATGGTCACCTTTTTCCATAAGCCTTGCATACAACTATCCCTTTCCTAGGTTCTAAGAAGTCTCCTGCATAGAAAGAGGATTAATTTGAAATAGAAACAACAGAAATCCTTTGATTTAACAAATTTGTTTATCTTTGCAACGATGCCAACATTTTTTCGTTTCCTCTCTCTCTCTCTTTCTCTCTCTCCCTCCAATAGTTGTTCAGGATTTGCAGTACAAACAACGAAAATCAACAAAGGTAGAAAAAAAAACCTTTTGAAACACAAATATAGCATTTGAAAAATTGAAAAAGAAAACAGTTTGACAATTGTCAAATGTTTCTTTCGTACCCCAGAGTTTATCAAGATTGAATGGTTTCTACCTTGAATAGCAACAATGAAAATTTATGACATTTCCACCAGCACAAGGGTGTCATCAGGGCAGCATTGCAAGGATTTGGATGGACAACAATTATACAGCCAATGGCATAACACTTTTGTATTTGTATTTGCACTTTCTTTTTAGTTTCTTCCTTTCCCCACAAAACTACAGCCATTTGTTACCTTTTTCGCAAATGATGCGACGGTTGCCATCGTCCTTCTTAGTATATCTGCTTCGGTTTAACGTAATAAAGATTATCTGTTGTGTTTTTTTCTTCTACATGAAGAAAACAACTTTGTTCTCATTGTTATTGTTCTGTTTTTTAAGTTGGCAAATACAAATACAATGCAAAGACTTATCAAAGTTGTCCTTCGTTACAGTATTTCGATATCAACGAATGTACAGACAGCGGAAATAATCACAATTCAAAAAATGGCTTCAGTAAATGTTTGGATAACAAATAATGTGTATGATTGATATGAACTGTATGGTTTTATTGGAAATTTGCAGGATGCTATCGACATGTACCTATATCAGCTAGAAAGCTAGCATATGTGGCAGTTATCTTTATAATTTAAGATTAAATATGTAATATTTTCAGAAACTTGTGAATTATAGGTTTATAATTTAAAGTACAGTACAGATTTCAGAACAAGCTGAATTGAAAAATTAAGTTTTGTTAAAACAAACAGTTTTTCTTATCATATCCTTTTAGACTTTATGTGCCAATTAAATATTTTATTGTACTGTAAAGATTTTGTATATTTTTTTTATATTCATTTTAAATTCTTATAACAGATTGTCCTTTTTAAAAGTCATTACAGAGGGAAATGATTTAGTAGAATTTCTGTCATGATTTTTGGTCCTTAACAAAGTGGATTTTCATTTTTATTGTGCATCCTTCAAAAAAGACATTCTTTCGTTCTCCTTTATATAATTTCATTTTCGCTATGTGTAATTTCACTTCTTATTAAAAATGTAGCTTATGGAAACTTTTGTAGAGTTTGTTTCAAAAAGACAAATTGATGTCAGATGTTAATAATGCTGGAATGTCAAATGGTAATTTTCTTCCATTTTTCTATCCCTATTGGCAATATCTTCTCTTTAGTATTTAATGAAATGATTAACAACCGAACAAAATGGAGTTTATAATTCGATGTCGATTGCAGTTCATACAGATTATGATTCATCTCCTTTTTATCTCGAAGAATGCTGCTTTTGCTATAACTTACAGTTCGGCACAATACTATAAGATAAATTTTGATAGTGTTTGGTGTAATTGGATTTATGTTCAACTATAAAGGGCTATGTCATAAACTCGCTTGCTGGACCCTTAGTTATATCTGTTTGAAACTGACGCTCTTCTGCCAATTGGCATCATTAGTTCAATTCACAGCGCAGTGACGTATGAAATCATGGACCATTCCAAAGTTACAGTTCCTAACGATCACATAGCGTTTCAAATGAGCTGATTGCTTGTTCACCGAAAGAAATTCCTTAGTTCTGTCTTCGTTTACCGCCAGACTCACTTTGGCTGACTTCATATAAATGCTTGAGAAGGCTGCAGTAATATTTCAAAGTTTTCGATCAATGATATGAACATCATCATTGTAACGCATTGCTTTTGCTGACGAGGTTTTAGCTAAGTTTACTGCCCATATTCCCCGTATTCATCGCCAAAAGAATGTTAGAGTTATATCTGTTGAAAGTGACGCTCTTCTACCAATTTCCAAGATGGCGTATGAAATCATGGAACACTTCAAAGTTACAGTTGCCAACGTAGACACAGCATTTCAAATAAGCTGATTCTTTGTTCGCCGAAACAAATGGTTTAGTTTTGTCCTCGTTTACCGCCAGACCCACTTTTGCTAACTTCATCTAAACGCTTGAGAAGGCTGCAGTAACATTTCAAAGTTTTCGATTAATGATATCAACATCATCAACGCAACGCATTGCTTTTGCTGAAGAGGTTTGAGAAAAGAGGTTGCAGGATAGGCCGGCACACTGTCCAAAGCCTTGTTTGAAGTAAAACACCTCTGCAAGATTTTGACCTACCTTTATTGAAGGACTCTTGTCTGCAGTTAGTAGGTCTTAAGTCACATTGGAAAAGTGGCTTTAGATCCACCTAAATAGAATATGTTATAAAGAAGAGACTTTTAGGCTTTCAAATATCTCACTAAGTGGGATATCTTAAAATATCTCTGAACGATTGGCAAAAAAACTAATTAGCAAACATACTTGGATCTCACTTTTTGGACACAACAAATAATACACTAAGATTGCAATCATCGGGCATGAGTCATTTTAAGTTTGTCGTGTCTAATAATGAAAAGCTGTACCATCAGGCTTTTTGGTAATCTTGTTATTCGCAAGTGTTGATATTGATATTCTTATAACTTTTTGGCTCTACTGTGTAGCCTTGTGGCTCAGTCTTAGTAATAATAAGGGGTTTCGGAGTTGCGTTAAATGATATGGTTTATGCTGTCATTCAGTTCTAGTAGCCGCACGCTCTCAGCATCTGTGTCCTTTTTGGCGAAGAGCCTTTCACTACAACTTATACTTTTTATCTTTCGGTAGAATTTTCGAGCTCTAATCCTATCTGTGCGCTTCTTTGTGTACCCGCTACCACGATTTTTGAATAGCCCTTCCTTTCATCTTAAGAAAAATTCTCTGCCTTTTGTTTCGTATCCTTATAATGCTCCCTCATATTACGCGTTACAGCCCAATGCAGCATTGCCATGTATGCACCAATATTTTCCTCATTACGTTCATGATATTTTCTATCATATCAGTGCTTTTATAAATGCGGGTTTTTATACGCAAATAAAAGGTTTTGCGTCAGCTGTCATCGAATACGCAGTGTAACGGTTTATAATTGGCTGCAGCGTTGCCATGCATGACCAGCATTGAAAGCGATAGTCTGCATTGTACCAAAGGTTGTCTAAATGTGGTTTTTTTTTGACCAAGTACGGCTTTTATCAGTTGCTATTGAGTGCTTCTCAGTTGCTTTCAAAGCGTGGCAAGAAAGCTAAAAGAGACAACTGCTTAGAAATGTGCAGTCGAATGCGCATAGCGAAACGGTTTTCACTCTGGTAGGTACTTTAGCTGGAATGAACTGTGATCGGAGTCTACTTACCTGGCATTACCGATGGGATACACGTTCTTGATAACAGAGATATATATTTTCCAAATACTATTATGTGATCAATTTGATTTCTCGTGATTTGTTCATAAAATAGGTGAGTTGCCTTGTAGATATCTGGTTTTACTAATTATCATATTTCTCGCACTAAATAGTTTGAGAAATTATCACAGGCATTGTAGTGCAGTTTGATATTTTCGGCAGTCGCACTAAGAATATTTGGCCTGCATATTTTGTCAAGCAAATCTCTGAGACTAATTTTAATGTTCTGGCCATGACAGCGATAGAATGCCAATTTTGGGCAGTTGTAAAATGTATGTTTGGTCCCATGGCCTTTGCCTTTCAAGCGGGCTTATTTGTAAGTTAGTGGAATAATAAGTATTTCGCCATGACGTGAATTGTGATTTTTGAGAGGTTACGGAAAAGGTGTTTAAAGTTCTTATCCACTAAAAATCCTTATCCGAGTTTGTGCTTTTCAACAGACCAGCTAAGTGACGGTGTTTGATTCGAGCTCCTCTTTGTTCTGGTGAGCTGTTATGTTAGTTTTGTATTTGTTGGAGACTTTCGAAAATTGGATCAAGGTGATATATCTGTAATGAGCTGGAAATGCCAGAAGCGTATACATAAATTATGGTACGAAGGTCTTTCCATTTCTTATTTTTCTCTTGGGAGCTCAATATTTTTTTTTTAATATGAACGGCTTATTATGGCGATATATCCAATCCTTGTGTTGGAATTGCTGCTAACAACTTCTATGCTGCCATAAAAAGCTGAATTTCTGTAATAGAAGTTATCTACTCACCAAAAACGAATCGTTATTATCATGTCTTTTATGCCACTCAAAATTTCTTTATATATTTTACAATATTCCTAAGTTCTAGCGATTCCTTATACTGTTCTCCAAACATCATTTTCACAAAAAAAACAAACAATTGCCCGAGCAACAAAATGTAGTAAAATATCCAAACTGTTTCAATAGAAAGGAAAATTATACTCAACAGATACTGGGATTTGTGTCCTTCTTCTCTGTCGCTGTCCGTGTTTCTCGTCTGTATTATCTTGACAGTATAAACGAAGATAATGTTTACGTTACAAAAGATTATTTTTAATTAAATTATAAAACATTTTCTCTTTTGTTTACCTAAAAATCCAATAGCAAGCGGGAGAAGACAAAAACAAAGAAATGTCTTCGTAACGCAACAAACGGGAATAAACAGAAATGTTAAACAACAATTCTGTTTCATTATTATATTTCTTCCTTTGGGGTGTATTCATAAAATCGTAATAAATCATACGCCACGTGTTTCCAGGATCAGGACTATACTTGAAGGTTTCTCACAGATACTAATTCCTAAAAGTTGCTTCGAGATTTTCCTAAATTTGCTTTGATTAAAGTGTAATCTAAAAAAAGAAAGGATATTTGCTTGAAAATGTATCATAACACGTTTTGGTGTGCCTGCTTATACACTTTTCGTTTGCATTCGTTCGTTTTTCCTGTGAGCGTGTAAATTTGATGTATTGTTGAAGCCCACACATTTTTAGAAATGCCTCAATGGCTGCGGTTGGGAGGGGAGGAAAAATATGAAATGGATCAATTTATGACTTGGGGGGATGTAAGTTTCCTGTAACAGGAAGGATGAACTGGAATTCTAAGAATATCCTATTGTTGTTTATAACGTGTTGTTGGAAGATCTAACTTGATACTTGAAAGTGTGTTAAAAATGGATATGGAAACGGTAATTTAAATATCAACACGGCACTTGACCCCCGGGGTCACGTTACTTCGAAATTTATCTTGCAGCCAGCGGTTGCCACGGCCATCAGTTATATCAATAGATATGAATAAGGAGATAAATAAACTGAATCCGCCAAATGTTAAGCAATATGATTTTAGGATAAACAACAAATATTTGCACCGCATGAATGATATATGGGAGAGTTTCTCACATTCGGTCAGCTTACATAGACATTCTGTTTTTGGACTCATTCACTCAAAGACGATCTACAATTTAACGGCAATTCCAGACATCACAGTTTGAAATGTATTTACCAGACAACGAGTCTTTACTCAATTATTCGAAATTTTTGTCAGACACATTGAGGTGACAGCCGCTTAAATAATGTTAGGTGGTTGTATAAGGAGTTGCATGTACTAACCATCGCGTCACGATCGCTTATAATTTTAGGAAGTGCACTTTAAATATCTGGACTCGGCAAGTATGGAGCTGGTATTATCGCCATCCAGAAAATGCGGCGGACCGGGTACGAATGCACTAGACATGAAAACTACTACAGTAGCATTGCAGAGACTATAGACTTCAGATGTGGCTTTGTAGTGGAAAGAGAGTTGAATTCTTTAAATATGTTTAATTCTACACTACATGTGCCGCTCAATGGTTTGAGTGTAGCGCTCAAAAACTAATAGATTCAATAAAATATATGTATACTTATCGAATAGGAACTATTCTGAGATTAGACTTATCAAGGTCCTTCGATCTGTTCGTTCTGTTTTTTTCATTATCTTCTTTATATATATATAATTCTACTGTACGGGCGTTGTCAGTGAACTCCTCCTAAACGGCTGGACCGCTTTGCATACATTTTTGTATATGCGTCTGGGTGGTGCCCGGGATGGTTTAGATTTACAATTCGGTCCAATTGGACAAAGGGGCGTGGTACCTCCCATACAAACAAAAAATTAAAA
>JAHXMU010000485.1:36123-49033 GCA_019455685.1 Philornis downsi
ATAGACCATAGACCATATATAGTATAAAGCTTATAAGATTCATGGTACCGACATTCTATTTTAATTGGAGCATTGACATAGAATTTATCTCTTCAAGTCGTCAAGATCTAATTATTCTACTGGCGACATAACCAAGGACTTCGTGCACTATTGGGAAGCAATTAAAACTGATCTGTAGTGCAGCAGGATTTTTGTACTCCGAGGGAGGTGTACGTTATAAAATCGCTTAATGTGTTATATCACCTGTTTGCATGCAATTATACCCGTCTTACCTTTAAATTGGTATTCTTTATTTAAACTTTAAATGAGATATGAAGTTAAAATCAACCACCACTTTAAGGATATAGCAATCAATGTTCATGCAACGTCCTATACGAGTACGTTTCTTATTCTTCGAAACAAATCGTTTTCATGTGTCCTCGATCCATCCATCCATCTATCTTTGATCTTTGATCCATTTTTTCAATTCATCTTTGATAAGTGCTTCGCATTATTAGAGGAAGCTGAAGTAACATTCCACAAAATTTGATCAAAGATGTTCATGTCAACAGCGCGTACGAAAGAAGCATGATGATTTTGTGGAAGACAATCTTGGTTGTATTCATTACCTTCAAAATTATTTTGAATATATCAAGCTGTATACTCTCGCACCGTCTAAAGTTTTGTTTTTTTTTATATCAAAGTGGTTTAGTAAAATGTTGTTCTATCTTCAATGAAGAATTAAATCTATACCATTAAAAAGGATCTATCGGGCCTATAAAACTGTTTTTTTCTGTCGGATTGTCGAAAACGAAAATCAGTCTTCGAACTGTCAAAGACTGCTTTTCAATCTGATTTTATTGGGTATTTTCTGGATTTGTCACGTTGTTCCAAGTCAGGCATAAGTCAGGAAACGATGCATATAAAGTCCTTCAGTGCAACGTTCGGAAAAAAAAACTTATTCTATTCGGCCTGTCTGGATTCTGTCAGTGGGGTTTAGGACCTGGTAAATCGGCATGTTTTAGGTATACTTCCTAATGCAGTTTAAAAAGGCTGGACATATTTCAGTCAAATTTAAACTATCGGGAAGTGGTAGAATGTTTTATTCCCATAATTTGCACTGCACTAACTTATGGTTGGAGAAATATAAAAATTTGGCTTTGTTAATTTTCGTTTTTTAAGATTATAGTTGTCATTTTTCCTGAACCTATAGAGGCTCTTTGCCAAAGTTTTAAAGTGCTAATAATATATAGAATTGTACGCCTTTTGACACACTAACTTTAAAGTATCCTTGTTCTAAAAGAACGTTACATTCCAATTACATTCCTTCGAAATAACATCAAGAGCTTAAAAGTAAGTCATCTGTATCGATACATATGACGCCTTAAATATAATATTTCCATCCATATCGATTTCTAACCTAACTATTATAAAATCTAACAACACGTTCTGGTATTTTCTAGATTAAGAAAAGTTAAAATGTGAAGAGTCTGGTCGAAAATGTGTTTTTGTGATTCGAAAACTTATGATTTTATCTGAAATAGTTGCCATTTCTAAGAAAACATTATTCTTGTACATTTTGATCTGCTAAGTATATACTTAGTTCCAAAAATCTATCCCATATAAACAGAAATTTCAGTCAACTCTTGCTCAGAATTCCCTCCGATTACGTAAATAAAAATGATCGGAGTTCCCTGGAAAAGTCGAGACGGGAATTCCCTACGAAGTACTCCAAACGAATGTGGCAAACGCGCTTGAAAGTGAATAGTTGTGAAATTGAACAAAAAAGAATTTCGTCGAGTTGGGAATATTTAAGAAATGGTTTTGAATAGAATTGTTGAATGTGAACGTATGTGTAAAATATGTCTGTATATATTGTGTGATTTAACGATTTTCTTTAAAATTTTCTTCGTTTATAGATTTGGTGCAGCAGATTCTCCAAATGGTGGTGGTTTTGTTGAAATTGATTTCTTATCTAATGGAATTTAATTTGGGCAAACCAAATTTCTTTTCGCTAGGAAAGGTTTCAGACCGCTTGTCGAGTTCTGTCGCAAGTAATTTACTCATTTGTAAAGACTTATTTTACCTTTAGATGTGTTGAATTTGCAAATATGAGCGAATATTTACCCCTTTAATTCTCATACCTGCTTAAATTATAAAAATCATGCTCTGCGAAGATTCCAACTCATTTTTTAATGCGTTTTGGGCATCTTAATAGGGAAGTTGGGCTAAAATTTTCTTACATTCTGACAAAAATGTGCCGGAAATGATCATTTAAAAAGCCCGATTAAGAGCATTATCAAAATTCTTTTTTGTCACTAAGTTGGCGCAACTGTTCTTTATACTATAACTGAGTTTGAGAGCAATCTGTCATTTAGTTTGTTTTTAATGCCCGATTTGGTCACTTTATCCCAAATGTGTTTTACGATTTTTATTAGGATTTAAATATCGAATACAGAATTTGTCTCAAACTTTTTGTGTGCAAATGTTGTTATTACGGCGAATCGACTTTATCCAAAAACACGTACATATGAGTGGTACAGTGTATTCAAAAGCGGTTGAGATGTGGTGCAAGATTTGCCTTTTGGTCCTCCATTAACTTCTTCAGCTGAAGATAACATCGATAGAGTGAAAGAAATGGTGATAGAAAATCGCCATATAAGTTTGAAAACAAAAACAAAAAAAAATGGCTGAAGAACATTCCATACCGTCCTAGTCAATTTGTGACATTTTACAAGATTATTTGAATATGAAACGCATCGATGTTCGACTTGTTCTTAAACATCTGAATTTTTGTTCAACAACGCATTTGCGTAAAGGTCACTGAAGACCCGCCAAAACGAGACAATTCCGATTTGCTGGCTGATTAATTTAGAAACATCTGAATTTTCCACAATAATTAAATCGTGGAAAGGTTACCAAGGCCCCTCAGAACGAGTCAATTTCGTCTCAACGTTTATAAATCGCACCATTACTGATGCTGGGTCATGGATCAATAAGATTCGGAATAGTGGCTTCCAACAGAGTCGAAACTGAAAAGGACATGCCAAAGGCGGTCACCAGTCAATGCAATGTTAACTGTCTTCTTAGATTGTTGCGGTGTTGTTCACTCGGAACTCTTGCCAAAAGTATAGACAGTGAATAAATAGTATTAGAAAATTCGTCGTTAAGGAGCTGATTTGAGGAAAAAGAACTCCTAAGTTCTGCATAATGATAATGAACCACATCACAAGGTTATGATTGTGAATGAATTGCTGGTCAAAAACTCAACAAATATCATCGAACAACCATCTTATTCACCTGAAACGGCTCCGGTTGGGTTTTTTCTCTTTCAAAAACTCAAAATGGCACTTCGGTGCTTCATCGTTTAGTCGGTAGAAGCATAAATGAGAATTCGCTACGAGAACTGAAGTCTTTTTCGAAAAATACGATTGGAAAATGTTTAAATGATTGGTTGGTAAAAGTGTATTATTTCGGAAGTGCTCTACTTCGATGGTGATATCATAAATTTGAATTTGAATGAATATTTGGAGTTTTCAGATGTGATGTGAATTATTTTATGTATTTTGAGCAGGAAGCAGCCAACAAAATATATCAAATATATATTAAAGGTACGTGTTTTTCACATAAAAAGCGATACTAATCTATGTATATGTATAATATACAAGAGTGTTTTTGTTTCGCCAATTCTCTGGAGATGAATTTGTATATTTGTCATCCAAATAATTGTTTCATTAAATCTCTATAGTTTAAATATGCTGGAGATTCCCCTTTTCATCATCTATCCTTACATAGAAGGTTTTGCAATCTACAGATTCTCTGGGAGCGATGAATGTATTGAAGATTCGGCTGACAACTACAAACTCAAAAAAACCGAATAGTCCTGAGATATTTGGAAATAATTGCCTTTCTCTTATTTATTTTATAATTATTATTAACTTTGGTATAAATCCGACAAGTGTAATCAAGTATAAATTAAGACAACATATTGTGCAGAATATACACCGTTTATTGGCGTTTACACTCGCCATTTTTGCGACCAAAATAGGTCATTGGGAGATTTGAGAGAGAAACTGCAATCTAAATATTCTCTGACCACATAGAATATAACCAGAATAAACAGATATTGTTGCAGAAGTCAAGACAATTAATTAGTCAGACTAATGGACAAATTTCATAGCAACCATTTCAAATGTTTGGCAATTGGTTATTAGTTGTGTAAGAGCGATAATTAGTAAAAAATTACATATTTTTGAATTTCATGCCTTATTTCCCTTTGTGCTATTTCTTTCAGTTCCCGAGACCATATTCGAAATTGTTAATTTTATAAATAAAAAGTTAAATAGTTTTTAAATAGAGAAAAACAATGGATTATTCACGAAATTAACGAATAATTAATATACTTTTTGTCTGAAACATTTGAATATGCTAATATTGCCCAGAATTTCTTTATCGAACTCAAAATACTGCAAGTGAGAAGAGAAGGTAAAAGAAAATAGAACGAAAAAATCTTTTAATTTTATTAATTTTTTACACCGATAAATAAAAAGTTATGTTAAAAAATGTCATTTCATCTTCTGCTTCGACATCCAGCAAGGTTGTTGGTCTCCGGCTCTTAAAATCCAATATCGCAACCTTACTATGATATATCCGAATAATTAAAAAAAAAACTCATACGATATTGCGCTCTTGCTACTATAGGCGTATGATCGATATTGAATTCGAATATCCTATCCGCCTTCAAGTACCTCAACCTATTGTTTTGAATTACATAACTGTGGAATCTATTACAAACTTCTTCCATGCCATTTGCTTTGCATTCCCCCTCCCCTAATGTGTGTGTACATTCAATTTAGTTTGAAATGAATCTATGTAGTTACATTTCAACTTTTATTGCTTTCACTTTTCTTCATCATTTCTCCATTACAGCAATTGGTTTTCAATTCCGTTACAGAAAGCACTCACTTTTGTTACGTCCACAAAAACAAGCAAGCGAAACCAAATAGAAACAAAAGAATACAAATGTGAATTTGTCTAAAAACGCCACTCAAATTAAGGCTGAAGCTATAAATGAAAACCGGAAAACAGTGAATCATTCACGGATGTCCACCACGACGTATGAGTACTTTTTAATTAAAGAACACAGCGAGAAAGTACAGCGTGGTAGAGATGGTGGCAAACAGAGTGAAGGCATGAGAGGGCAAATGAGAGAAGAGCTATCAGTTAAACGAAGTTTTCGTTTTTTTTTTTCCCCAGAAATGTCTTTTTGTTTCGTGGGCTATGGAAGGGATGATACCAGCATAAATGGCCGAGCAGCAGATACCGGTTGTTGCTGCTGTTGCTGGCAGCTTTGTTTGCGATATGTTTTGCAGACCAACGACAACTGGAGAAACATCAAATCAAATGACGTCTGACCAGAGACAAAAAAATGGTTTTCCATAGAAATCTATGCTTATGAATAGAACGAAAAAGGATTACACTTGGGATTTTTTCTCCACAGCTTTTACATTCTCTTATGGTTGTCATTTATGTGCGGCTTTTGGTTGTAGTTGTACAAGCAGAAATGTTATCTGGGTATCAATAGATGGTTATGCAGGCACAGTGGCGTCTGAAAAGCTATGATGTAATATTTTGCTTGGTAAAATTTTCGAAAAAATGTTCATTTGAATGTGGATTTGGATTAATTAATTTATGCTATGCTATGGAATTTTTCCGTGTGACGGATACCACTTTTCTTCAAACCTTTTGGAACACACAAAAAATCGATTGTTTGTAGAATTGGGCGTTATACCTTAGAAATGATTTGGGAGGATTGATACCGCTTTCTCCAAACCTTTTAGAGCACACAAAAAATCAAAAATTGTTTGTGCAATTGGGCGTTATATCTCAGAAATATAATGTTTCTTTTTACATTTTTCTTTGGAACTTTTTGGTTTAAACGATTTGAAAGGATTGGTATTATGTTGAAAACAATTGGTGAAAGAAGCTCTTTAAAGCCAATTTTTAAATATTTACGCATTTTAATGTTCCTTTTCCTAGATGGCCTTTTTGAATATCTTCTAACTCCATATGATAAAAATGTCATTTCATTTTCGTAATTAGAAGCCACGTTGTCCAGATGCACCTCCTTGGACCTAGCATTTGGTTGTTATAACGATTAGTTACTCTTTTTTTGAGATGTAAACATTTTTGTATTTCAGCAATTTTTCCATTCGAAGACCTTTTTGAATGTCTTTTTATTCTATATGATAAAAATGTCATTTAATGTTCGCAACTAGAAGCCACGTTGTTCTGATGCACCTCTTTGGACCTAGAATTTGGTTGTTTTAACGATTAGTAACTCTTTTTCCGAGATGTGATCATTTTTGTATTTCAACAATTTTTTCATTCGATGACCTTTTTGAATGTCTTCTAACTCTATATGATAAAAATGTCATTTTATTTTTGCAACTAGAAGCCACGTTGTCCTGATGCACCTCTTCGAAAGTAGAATTTGGTTGTTTTAGCGATTATGTACTTTTTTCGAGATATGAAAATTCTTCACACAACGCTACTTTTGCCAAAAAAAATTTGGTAAAATTTTGAAAAATTTGAAAATTTGATAATTATGATGTGGTGTGCGTTTCGTTTCCGAGATGTAATGATTGTTTTCTTTTTAGCGATTTATCGATTTTATTTATTTTTAGCGATTTTATTTTTTTTAGCGATTTTATTTTTTATAGCGATTTTATTTTTTATAGCGATTTTATTACTTTTTTGAAATTTGAAAATTTGATAATTGTGATGTGGTGCGCGTTTCGTTTCCGAGATGTAATGATTGTTTTCTTTTTAGCGATTTATCGATTTTATTTATTTTTAGCGATTTTATTTTTTTAGCGATTTTATTTTTTTAGCGATTTTATTTTTTTAGCGATTTTATTTTTTATAGCGATTTTGTTATTTTTTTAGCGATTTTATTTTTTTAGCGATTTTATTTTTTTATAGCGATTTTATTTTTCTTAGCGATTTAATTTTTTTTAGCGATTTTATTTTTTTTAGCGATTTTATTTTTTTAGCGATTTAATTTTTTTTAGCGATTTTATTTTTTTTAGCGATTTAAAACAAATTGGTACGGCATTGAGACAATTGATGAAATACACTTTTCTAAATCCGATATCTCGCTGTTTTCGCGTTTACACGCCTTTTTCCGCGGTATGCAAATATTAGAATTTTTGCATTTTTTTTTATTTGGCGATTTTTTTTAATACTACTGGCCATTGTTTATTTTACTTTACATCATATGATGAGTAATCCATCCTCTAAATATAGATGTTTTGTCGTTTTCAAGATCCAGATATTATTTTGATACGGTGGAATGATTCTTTACACCATATTGTGGGTGCCGCTTTTTCTAAATGCTGTAGAGTTCGGAAAATTTCGATTTTTTGTGAATGTACTGTAGCGATTTCTTGATTTCAGTGATTTCAAAAAATTGATAGCATGTTGCCAAAAGCGACCGACGAAAGACACTCCTTATTTCTGAAATATGCAAATATTTACATATGTCTAGTTGATATTTTTCTTTTGGCGCTATTAATTTAATCTATATGGTAATGCTTTCTTCAAACTCTTAGAATCGAATAAAGGAAATTTAATTATTATTATTGAGATATAAACATTATTGTATTTTAGGTGACTTTTTGGTTGGCAAACTCGTTGAGTATTTTTGTAATTCATATAGTAGATAATGCTTTTTCCAAATCCTAGAAAATCGCGGAAATGTATGATTTATGCTCTGTATTCCAGACCCAGAAACACTGTGAACTAAGTGATCTATTTTACTTTAGCCATTTAAAACAAATGTATAAATATGAATAATATATAAATTATATTTATGTATATATTTTTTATATATAAATATAATTTATATAATTATACTTATATAATTATGTTGTTATATTTGTATAATTTATAATTATATTTATTTAATTTATATATTATATTTATATAATTTATGTATTATATTTATATAATTTATATATTATATTAATGTAGTTTATATATTATATTTATATAATTTATGTATTATATTAATATAGTTTATATATTATATTTATGTAATTTGTATATTATACTCGTATTTATATAATTTTTATATAATAACTAACACCCTTTTAGAGCTAAATTGTGTTTTTTTTTTGCGACTAAAGGTTCTCTTTTCCAGATAGAGACATGCTAGTACTTAGGCGATTTTTTATTTGGTGGATTTTGTTTGAATATTACTTTACACTATGTGGTGGGCTCCCCCTATTTTCAAAATGAGTGATTCAATTCTCCCCCCAGCACTTAGTTTTTTAACGGTTGGTTATTTTGGTAAATGAACGCATAAACGATTTAAAAAAACTGTTAAACTCTCCGTTTCCGACTTATGAAAGTTGTATGTTTTAGCGTTTTTTTTTTTTGGCTACTTTGTGAATATTTCTCTAGGTTATATGATTGCCACCGTTTTCCATTTACTATTAAGACGCCTGCAAATATTGTGTTTCTTTCAATTGGGCGCTCCGTTTTCGAGATATGAACATTTTTGTATTTGTGTGATTTTTATTTGCGAGCTCTTTTAATATTTCATTACACCATGTGATGGGTTCTAATCCACTGGGAACTAAACAAGTTGGTTATTTATGCGATTGGGTGATGCGTTTTTGGGGTATGGACACATTTGCATTTTAACGATTTTTTAAGTGATGACTCGTAGAATATTTTTTGATCCACTACCATTTCTCTCAGTAACCTTAAGATCTCTAAATATTTAGCAATTTTTTGCGATTAGATTTCCCATTTTGAATTCAGTTTCCGTTTTTGGATTCAGTTCCGGTCTGGGCTGGTTGGATATTCTATTTCTCCATGCCTGAACACGTGTTATATATATTAATAGTACAACCAAATTAAAATTAAGAGAGGCTGACAGTGCAGTCTCCTTATTTTACGGAAATTTTTACATTAATCTTTTATTAAAGCTGTTTATGAGTTCCATATTTTTATTGCTCTTGAGCCACTGTCTTCATGCACATGACATTGACGTCGTATGATAACGCCATATGTTTGTTTTTGTTATTATTGGTAGGAAACGGAAACTGCTGTTGTTTCGTTTAAAGAAATTGACATCATGTGATGTTTACGAACCTACAGTTTAAATCAAAAGCACTCGCTTGGTTTTAGTCGCCAATGTTGTCAGAAAGGCAACGGGGAAAAACCACAAAAACATGCGAAAAATCCTTTATGTACGTGCTTTTGGTCATGACAAAACGTTAAAATTTGTACACCGAAAACCCCCCTCCCCCCATCCATAACAACAGTAAGCAAATGCCCAACCATAAAAAGGACTTAAAACAATTTCACAACAATCTCCTTTGCTTAAAATGGCAAAAGTCCAATAGCCAAAATATTCTGAACTAAAGGAAAAATGAGTCAAGCAACTACAGCAAGTAACGGCAAAGTATTTGACAGGCTTGTCGTTCTGTTGTTTCTACCCTACCAGCATTTTTACCTCCTGTTCACATGAGCATAACATGTCCTGTTACGAACGTATTCTAAACAATACTCGAGGCTTCACTAACATTGGGAAAGAAAATAACAAAAATTGTTTGTCATTCATCTCGAACATTGTTCGGTTTCCGGTTCCGCTTTGTTTGATATTTACCTGTGCAAATGTGTAACGAGCAAACAGCGGAGGCGTAATTTTTTCTCATAACAATTTGCATAATTTGAGGGATATATTTGAGTGTGTGTGTGTGTGTATGTGTGTGGGTGGGTATGAATTGGAAATGAATTTACACGCATATACTCATATCGTATACATACATATATACACATACGAGTATACATAATCATTGAATGTATGTTGTGCGTAGAAGCATGTGATGTTGCAAATTACATGTGGAGATACGAGGGGCGATATGAAAATTGCGAGTTCATCCAATAAGTATTAAGAGGTAAAAAATACGCAAACCCGAGAAGTTTTACGTTTAAGAAGAACGGAAAGTGCCACTTTTTTATGGTCTTCAATCAACTTTAATATATCATCAATTTCTTTAAATTTCTAATAACAAATAATCGCTAAAATGCAAATATGACAATATTTAGGGAACGGAAAAGCCAATTGCAAGCATAAATTAGTTTTAAAATCTCCGAGAGATATCACAGAATGTCACAAAAATATGCAAACATTCACCAATAAAAAAATAGCCGAAATTCAAAAATATGATTATTTCGAAGGGGTTTGGTAATAACATGGAAAAGAATCGCTTGAAGACGAATGTTTCTTTATCTCTGAAACAGAGCATCTAATGGCGAATATAATGAAATTTTCACCCCAATTGTAGTGTAAATATTGTGAACAATTATCAACATTATTCCGCTGTATTTAATGGAAAAATTAAAAAAAAAAAAAACCCTAGAATAGCAATATGTGCATATCTCGGATAAAAGACGAGTATAACCCATTAATCCGTTTTATTAGGGTTTAAAAAGTAGTATTCATCACAAGGCGCAAAAAATATATAGAAATCACCAATAATAAAAATCGCTAAAATGCAAAAAATACTATTATCGTGGATTTTTTTTTTTTTTTGGAATTTTGAGGGTTTTGTAGAAAACGATCTCTCCCTAGAGAAATGTTTAAAAAGCCACCAAGTGCAGCAACTTCTAAAAACATATATCGTATATTCATATCACGGAAAAGCGAACACAATCAAATTGTGATTTTAAATAAACGCCTTCTTCTTCCCATCTGATTTCTTTAAAGAGCTAAAAATCAAAAATCGCTAATTTGGAAATGTTTCAATATCTCGGAAATGGAAATAACCAAATCTTCCAGCTTTAAAGGAGAAAGGTTGTGTTGTGAAATTCGCTAAAAAAAAATCACGAAAAAATCGCTAAAATACAAAAAAGATTAAATTGCTCTAACTGATCCTATAATTGCGAAAACAATCGTTCTTTCGGGTCTCTAGACGATTTAAGGAAAACGGAAAATTATAAGAAAGGATTATATTGCGCTAGTTGATCATTTAACCGTGAAAAATTCAATCTCTCAGGTTTCTAAGCGATTTATAAAAAATAAATCCTTCATACGTTTTAAGGAAATATCCGAAAATTTCGTCAAATATAATAAAAGCATTAAAATTGATAAATAATAAATACGTCTATATCTCGGATACCAAACCTTTCGAGTTCCTAAGGTGAAAAAGCTACCCTTCACTTGGTGCCGACAATTATATAAAAAATCGCCAAATTAAAAAAATCGCCAAAATGTTTGTATATCTATAAATTGAAGACGTAGCGCTCTATCTAATTTATCGAGTCTAAATCAGTATCTTTTACTAATTACTTTCAATATACCAACATTTTTCTTCAAATTGGTAAACAAAATAAAAAATCTTCACAGCCAGCTTATACTTACAGACGGCCAAGAAGTATCAGTGGATATATATTCTGTCAGCGAATCACTGGGAATTGGCCAGTAAATTACAAAGTATTTACTATTCGTTCCTTTTTTTATATCCTTAAACATATGTACGAATTATCCAAACAACGAAACGTTTGACATAAGTAATCTGCAATATGTAATATGTAGATTAAAAAAAAGGGAGTCTCGTCTTTGAGTCTTTGAGTTCTAGAAAGTGCAAAAAGTCATCCGGATTCATACTATTATATTTCTGAACGCAATGGTTGTCCGATGTGATTTGCTAAAGTTTTTGGACAGAAATTCGTTTATAATTATAGACTTGAGAGACGGTGTGTTATCGTAGTGTAAAATGCCTGAGTTTTTTTCTTTGCAAATCTAGCCTTTTTCGACAATTTTGCTCTCTTAAATGTCACATAACACCTAGATAATATTCTTTATTTACTCTCAAATTACTTGGTAAGAATTTCGAGTGCACGACTTCGCGAAAATCGACTCTTTTTTGTTTTTTTTTTTTCATTCAGATCTGTTGAAAGGCGCGATTCTGAAGCTTGTTGACGTCTGCATATTTAACTTGTAATGTTAGGTCTCGGCATCATTTATAAGTTTTTTATATGTGGAATCGGAATTGATAGAATGAGCATGACTTTGAAAACTTTAACGCTGTACAGTTGTCGATGAAAATCCAGGTCTTTCAGAGCTAATCGACTGACAATCTGTAAATGACAATTTTCTGTCATAATTTCAGTTGATTTCGAGGCAGCTGAACCACCTCATCTCTACCGAATTTAAATGCACTGTACCACTCATATGCACACGTTTTTAATAAAATCAATTCGCCCAAACTCACCATCAGTACAGAAAACGGTTGAGTAAATTTAGCGCCAAACAGAATTCTGAAAACAACTCAAATTATAATTTAGAGGC
This sequence comes from Philornis downsi, assembly GCA_019455685.1. NCBI lineage: Eukaryota > Metazoa > Arthropoda > Insecta > Diptera > Muscidae > Philornis > Philornis downsi. Next base: position 48,470 of record JAHXMU010000485.1, read on the forward strand.
ACCCGTTTTCAGTTGATAAAACACGTTAAAGGAAATTCATGGCGAGAGCTGAAGTTATTTTTGGAAAATGCGTTTGAAAAATGAATGATTAATGATGAACAATATAAGTGACTTGTTCTGGGCCTACTCTAAAGGATATACCATAAATAGTGAATATTTTTGGTTTTTTTTTTTACCATTTTCGGTTAGTTTTTTAACAAAACATATAAAGAAAAGGGAAGAATTTTCAGAAGAAATGCTCAAAAGTAATGGCAATGGGACGCTGTCATAAATATTTGATAAATTGTATTTAATTTGTGAAAAGTTCTGTTTTTTTCGTAATATCTTCGACTCTATTGAAGAGTATTTGCATTTAAAGGGTTATGATAAAATCAAGATTTTTTTTGAAAACAAAAAAAAAAGAACCCTGTGGAAGCTATGTTTGTTTCTTTTTTTTTTTATTTATTTTTTTTTTATTTATTTTTTTTTTATTTATTTTTTTTTTATTTATTTTTTTATTTATTTATTTTTTTATTTATTTTTTTATTTATTTTTTTTTATTTATTTTTTTTTATTTATTTTTTT
>JAHXMU010000485.1:49133-62757 GCA_019455685.1 Philornis downsi
TTTTTTATTTTTTTTTGTTTTTTTATTTGTTTTTTTTTTTTTTTTTTTTTTTTTATTAATTTATTAGTTTTGATCGTTATCTGAATCATTTCTACATCCCGAGAAGAAGGGGTTACTGTGCTCTTTTTTGAGCGTTCTCTTTCCGCTGAAAATTTTCCCAAAATTTTTAATGTGTAGAGTTCATAGCATGAATTTATACTTCACATTCAGTACAGCTTTTGAAATATGCTTAAAGTGGGAATATTTTTAATGATTTATTTTAATCTTTTATAAGTTAGTATTTACAACTACCCCTCCTCGTTTATATATTTAACATGTTGACTAACTAGAATTCTATGCCTAAATACTTACACTCATTTTCATTCTCACTTTTCCCACCAATACAAAAATCGTTACAATCAAAAAGATTCCTTTCCTTAAGGGAATTTCGTTTTGTACCAGGAATTTTGTAACAATAGGCATGTATGTGAGTGCGTCTGTGTGTGAATGTAGGAGACCTTGCTCCATTGTGTGCGTCGTGTATTCGTGCACATTGTTGGTACAAGTAGACATGTGAGAATGTGTGCAAATTTGATCTCATTAACACGTCTTGTTTTATAACAATATATCGGAAGAGAATGATTGTGTAATTTATAATTGAGATTCCAGAAAGACTTAAAAAAAAAGAAGGTGAAGGAAAAAAAAAAAGATATAGAAGGAAAAGTTAATAGCTTTAGGAGGAATTACAGAGGGTTGTTTGTCGACAATAACAAAGTAAGATATTTTTGTATGCAATTTTATATTAATTCAAATTTATATGCAAAATATAATAAATTTTGAACGACAAATTTCTACAGAAATTTCTTTTAAAAGATTTCTACCAAAAATTTCAAAATAACCGCTAGAATCATGAAAATTGTGTTCCATATTCTTCTTCACTCAGAGTAAGCATGTGATAGAAGATGTGAATATTTGAAAATTCCCTCTTCTAGGGGTAAAAGGTCTATACGATAGTTTAGCGCAAACGACTGGGGGTAGAATCATGAAAATTTGTGCTCACATTTCTCTCTTATGCAGGCACTTAATTTAAGGGTAAAAAACAGGCTTAAAAAGACTAAATTTGGTACTATTTTCAATCAAACAACTAGAGCTAGAATCATGAAAATCTACATCCATGTTTTGCTCTTATAGTAAGCAAGCATTAAAACAAAAATATTTTTCAAAATTCGTGCATTTACGAGATAAAAGGATCAAGTCGGATCCTCACATACTCAACGCAAATGACTAGAATTATGAGAATTGGTGTCCCAATTCCCCTTGCAGACTAAACACGTGACAAGGGGGAAGTTTTCAAAATCGTACATGTAGGGGTAAAAACTGGGTAAAAAGGAATTAAACTGGAGCTACAGCCCAGACTAGACGATTAAATCTAGAAACAAAAATTATTGCGTTAAGTTTGCTTAAAAAGTTGTCGCGAAGTAAAAATTATATTTTTGTACATTGATATTTTCAGGGGGAATAATAGGAGTGGAACTGTACCTAGATGGTGCCATATCTACTACAGATGAGTGAAACTATTTAGATTTGGTGCCTACTCCCTTTAAAGCATAGGCACGCGACAGGAACCAATTTTCACTTACGAAATGCATACTTTTACGGAACAAAATTGCTAGAAATGGGAGAAAACTGATAACATCCAATAACACAAAAGTCAACAACAATATGGCCCACATTTTTCTTACAAAATAGTTGTATCCAAATTCTTACTGTTAGTTGCAAAAAAGGGAGAAAAAGGGGTAAAACAAAGTACTGCTGTTGTTTGCAACAAATGTTGGAAGCTAAAGTTATGAAATTGGGCCTGTATGCTATAGTATACTCGCTTTTAAAAAGGGGATTTTTTTTCGTTCTTTTAGGGTTTAGAACTAAAAACAAAGGGAAGACAAAAGGATGTAGCTAGAATCATGAAATTAGAGGTGTAATACCATTTAACATTATGAGCAAGGAATGAGAAAGAGTTTGTAAAAGTTCGTATCTTTAGGAAGTAAAACATGAGAGTAGGGGGACAAAATTGGTCCCATCGCCAAAGACTGAAGCTGGAAATCTGTACTTTTAGGCGAACACACAGTTGAAAAAGTAACACTAAAGTGGTACACTACTTTTATAGCTGAAGTAATGGAAATGGGTCTGCATGCTATTGTATACTCTGCATTTTTTGTATAATCGCCCTTTAAAAAGGGGGAATTTTTTCGGCATTTGTTCTTTTAGGGGATTGTAACCAAAAACAAAGGGAAGACAAAAGGGTGTTATTGCCAAAAACAGTGTACCTAGAATCATGAAATTAGAGGTGTAATAACATTTACCATTATGAGCAAGGAATGAGAAAAAGTTTGCGAAAGTTTGTATCATTAGGAGGTAAAACATGAGAGTAGGGGGACAAAATTGGTACCACCGCCAATGACAAACGGCTGAAGCTGAAATCATCAAAATTACTTTGAATATTATTAATACGATTTAGGCGCGCTGTAAAATGGGAAATCATTACTTTTGGCTATTATACAGTTGAAAAAGTGGCACAAAAGTGGTACACTGCCTTGGAATAAACAGCTAATGTTAAAATCGTATGCTTGAAAGTGTAAATTCCTTTCCTTTGTCAAGCTAAGAGTGATATGAAGAGGAATTTTTGGAAATTTATACTTTTGTGGGTAAGGAAGCCAAAAGCTGAAGCTGAAGTCATCAGTGTACTCCTCTTACTTAACAGGTATTTAGAAATTTGTGTCTTAAGAATATAAATAAAGAAGAAAGGGGCATAATCGACAGAACTGAAATTAGAGATGCGAGTTCTATTGTGGAACGTCAAGAGAATTCGTATTTTGGGATTCGAACAGGAAAGTAATTTGGAAAGAAATTGAACTATAGACTAACTTAGGGGGAGCACATCCTTCTTTTGCAGCATATCCACACTTAAAAAAAAAAGACAAAACTACTGTCATCGCAATTCCTTTTAACATCTCTACTACGTACAAACTTTTAAGATAGGCCTCACCTCCGCCAATGGGGATTTTGTTCCATACTAGCATAATCAATTTTGTATCTCCTGGCTGCGAAGAAAGGGCTGCCAATATGTGTTAATAGCACAATTGTCAGCCCCTTTTCCTAGATAGCCCAAGTTTTTACTTGGCTATCCCAGAGGGCGTTGGCAATCGCATTGTATATGCCCAGTGTGTCGCACACCGTGCGTAAGGCCTTCACGGCGAGACTCACGTTAAAACCTCGTGGACTTCTGTCATCGCAATTCCATCGTCAATCGCATTGTAATATGCCCAGTGTGTCGCGCACCCTGGATAAGGCCTTCACGGCGAGACTCACGTTAAACCTTGGTGGACTTCTGTCATCGTCATATATAAGGAGGAACATAAATCATGGCATAATTTAGATTAAAGTGTGAGAATAAAATAAACTATGTAGTTAGAAATTTAAATTGTCAGGTGCTCAAAAAACTAAAATCTGTCTGAAACGTTGAAGTCCGAATTATTATAATTTACAATTTACAAATTTACTGCTCTCAGGCAGTGTTAAATAGAGTGCAGAGGAATTCAATTTCTGATTTCATTTTTATTTAAAGTGCACAATCATGAACACGAAACAGACGGCAATTTGTTAGATTTTGTATACTAAAACATCTTTTGCATAATCCGAATCATGCACTCTAAAATACCACCACTGCATAATGCAGTCTTCAATGAATCCTTTTCATGGCCGCTGCAAAATTTAATTAAACAACCAACCAACCAACCAAGTTTTGTAGTTTTTACAAAATATTAAAATTATTCTAATCAACATTTGGTGCAACTCAAAATCAAGCATTCAAGCAAAATGTAATAGAAAACTCTGCTTAATTCTCTTCTAAAATAAAACACCATAAAAATGATGAAGAATCTTTCTGCGCTGTTCGTTCCCTTGTGCCGGCTTCCCTACCAAGTCTGGCAAAATGTTGGGGGCGATGGCATCGGTGGTGCTGAGTATTACTGATGCACTTTCGTTAGTAATGCCTGTCCCTGAAAACGTTGTATGGATGCCCTGAGTGTTGGTTGTGAAATATTTTAATTAAATTTAACAATCAACCAAGTTAGTGTTGCCTTTATTATGGAATATCTTATGTCCACTTAATACTGGTCTTAGTTTATTCGATATATTCATACTCACACTTGCGAAATCGCATACATTATATAAAACTAATATTTAAGCGAACGCTATGAAATAACGAAAGCATAAATTGTATACACTCAGAGAAATTGCAGTACAGGAAGCTTAGAGGATGACATTATTGCTATTACAACAATTATTATGACTAATGTTTCATATATTGAAATTGAAATGATATTGTCTTCGACTGGTACTACTGCTTCAAATACGGAGTGTAACAAACATCTTGGGAAAACGATTATAAGGACCACTTAAGCATATCAGCAATGTTTAGACTGTTTTGTAGAACGATTTGGCTGTTTTAAAGCAGTTTTTTGGATTTACATTGTATGAAAAGAGTCCGCAAATTAGTCGATAAGCCACAACATATTTAATATTCATTCATTGTTCATTATTATTCATTATTCATCGCCTTCAAAGCAGGCTGACTGATACATCCATTCTTTTGTCGAAATTTTTTATGACAATTTTGCATAAATGTGAAATTACATAGTTTGTTCAACGAATAATCCAATCATCAAAACATTTTTCTAACAAATTTCTTGCCGTGAATTCTTTTAAAGGTCGTTCAGCAACTGAAAACGGGTGCGTAGATTAGGTAGTAACTTAAATCTGGGAAAGAGCAAAAAGTCAGCCGCAGCCATATCAGTTGAATACGGTGGTTAATGAATGGTATGTACAGGGTGGGCCATAAGGGTGTTGGCGGTTTAAATACTCAATTAAAAAAAAAACTATGAAACATAAAAAAAATATATTTGTATTTTTAAAAAGTGGAAACATGGGAATTTTTAAGACTTAAAAATAATGTTGTCCAAATGGCTTCCCCCGGCTGCTTGACACTCTTGGAACCGAATTCGCAAATTTTGGAAAACTCGTTGAAAAGTTGTTCTCGGTATTTTGTTACTTTCCTGAATAATGTTCCTCTTTAACTGCTCTAAATTGATCGGATTATTCTCATAGACTACCGATTTGAGGTAGCCCCATAGAAAATAATCGCATGGAGAGAGATCGGGGCTACGTGGGGGCCATTCAATATCCCCCCTTTTCGAAATGAGTTTTCCAGGAAAAACATTTTTCAGCAGCTCTATGGATACTCTAGCCGTATGACATGTGGTCCCATCCTGTTGAAACCACATCCTCGAGGTATTGCCTTGAAGTTCTTGCAAAGCTGGCACCAAAAAGTCTGCTAGCATGTTGCAATAATTGTTCGCTCAAACCGTCATCGCATGCCCTCTTTCGTCCTCAAAAAAGTATGGTCCAATAATACCGGTTGACGTTATCCCAGCCCACACGACAAGCTTAGGGCTGTGAAGTGGACGTTCATGCAAGCGTCGGGGATTAGTCTCGGACCAGAACCGACAATTTTGCTTGTTCACATGGCCATTAAGGTGAAAATTGGCCTCATCACTAAAAATCACGTTGTTGAAATTGTTGAACCGCTCTAGCATCAAATTGACAAAGTTAAGTCGGTTATTGGCATCATCGGGTTTTAATTCTTGGACTATCTGAATGTTATAAGCCTTCAAATGCAAATCACGTTTCAAAATTCGTCGTAAAGTTGTTCTTTTGACATCCAAAGACTGACTTCTCTTACGCGTTGACTGTTGCGGATTTCGCTGAACTGAAAGACGAACACGGTCCACAATGTCGGCTGATCTTGCAGAAACTGGGCGACCACGAACCGTAATTGGTACTGTTGAGCCGGTTGTTTCGAACATTCTGATCCATTTTCGTATTACATTGGCGCTTGGAACTTCACTTAAATCGTGTAAAGCGTGTTCATGCCGATACAAACGTAGTGCAGTAATCACTGATTTATTGTTTTCGTAATACGCTCGGACACAAAATGCACGCTGCACTCCCGTGTATGGCTCCATGGCGACTAAATTTCCAGGAAGCGGCGCAGCGAACAACATATCCCCCAGTCACCCCGCGCCGCGCGTTACTGAGAAATTGAAGAATTAAATCGCCAACACTCATATGGCCCACCCTGTATATGTCGAATTTCGAGCCGCTTACATTGATAGCCTTGTGACATGTTGCGTTATCAGATTTGTCTTTCCACAAATTTGCTCCCTCAAATGCTGCTTAATGGCCAGATTTTATTCGTTATTTGCCGTCCGAATTTCTAATAATAAATTTGAGTGCGCAACACTGCGATAATTAAAGAAATCAGTCTGTATAAACACAGCTTTTATGCTTACTTATATGAATTTGAAAATAATTTGCTTAATACTCAATTTGTACTTCAAAAATGTGCTCAATTTGAATTGCAAATTAATTTACAGCACGTATGCAATCGTGAATTACTTTTGTTTTATCAATGGTATAAAATGTACTTGTTGCCTTTTGTGAATTAATACAATGAATTGTAAAAAGATAAATTGAACAGTGATAAGTTTAATAAGTAAGCTAAAAGTGGCACTTCTTTGCATCTCATAATAGCGAGTACTCATTTTCTACCCTCATCTCGAGTTCTCATATTATATGAATGGAACTTCCGTTGTTCAACAATCATTTCATAAGCATTTATGGTAAGATATAATCTGCTACCCTCAAAGATCTCTCCATTATTTCTAATCCTTTGGGGTTTAATCTCTGGTTCCCTCTTTCTGCATAAATCCTAATACAGTTTCTCATTGCACGAAAGATTGTAAAAATCTAAGGCTGTCCTTAATTTCCTCAGCTACCCCGCTGCCGCAAAACAAGTGAAATTTGCCTTTATTAAAGATACAGTCCGCTTCATAACAACCACAACTTCGCTAAAGATCGATTGGAATCCATGTCAACCGCTATCATCAAACCCTTTCCAAACGCTGATATACCAATCGACCCTTCCCCACTTAGCACAAACACTAACGTTTGTTTACAGTCTTTACCTTGATTCGTGATCGACTTTGATGGTTTTTTTCGATATCACTATAGGTGGCAGGCTCCATTGCGAAACTTGCTGACTCATAATCTCACTTGCAATCTTCGGCTACGATCTGAGAGAATATTGGCTTGTGCACAGTTTTGAGCAGTTTCATAAAAATTTACGACAATTATCGCATCTGCCGCTCAACCAGACAGATGGACATCGCTCCATTGGCTTCAAAAATCCTCAAACGTGTTTCGTTAAACGCTCTCCTCCATATCGATTAATGGACTTTCCTTCCTTCAAATGAAAGTACCGGATTATCCATTTTTCGGTTTCAAAAGTAAAATAAAATAAAACACACATAAAGCTATGATTTCGATCAAACTTTTATTTCATTATAATGCTTGGTCCTTGCCATTATTTAGGAAATACAATGTTATTTAAATGACCGCCCCTGGATTGGTTGCAACAGTAGATCCTTTAGAAACAGTTTTCGAACAATTTTTCGCATATGTCGAGCGGTATCTTGGCGATAACTTGATGAATTGCTCCAACGTTTGGGTATTATCGGCGTGGCACCACTTGGTTGAAACCACATATAGTCCAGCTCATAACCTTCCATTGTAGGTAAAAAAAAATCGGTTATCATACGGCCATAGCGCTCTGAACTGAAATTCGGATTATCCGCTACACTTTCACTAACAGAAGCGTACATTACGACGATGCGCAGGCCTGACCATATCTGTAACACTTCTAGTTTCTTCAAATTTCTTTATAATCTTGCCAATTCCTAATACAGTAAGTCGATTATGATTACCATTATCACCCTGTAATGCGCGAAAACTGCGTTTGAATCACCACCTTTGTATGGGTAGTAAGTTTTAACTAACTTTACGTGTTCTTCGGTTGTTAGATGATCCATATTTGTAAGTGGCAGACCTTTCACTAAATAAATAACACTTGAGATGGCAGGTATATAACAGCTGACAGCCTTGCCAGACCGGCTTTTTTAAAACCACTAAATGTATAACATTGTATAGTAAAGGGTGACCCAAAACTCACGCAAAGTTAGAATTAAATAGAAAACACAACTTCTGTTTTTTTTTTTTAATTGTAATTTCTTCATTGGATCATTAAATAGATAGAATAGGAGAGCCAAATTCCCTTGACGCGGCTATACTGGCTGACTGATACATCTATTCTTCTGTCGAAATTTTTTATGGCAATTTTGCATAAATGTGACTGAATTGCTATGATATGCCTAAAGTCTCCTCCATTCGTGCACGGGAAATTATTAGCTTATTGGCTGGCATAGACCATTAACTTCAAGTAATGCCATATGAATAAATCCAGTGGTCTTAAACCACATGATGTAGATAAATCACATGAATCTAATCACGTAAAGGAGAGAGTGCACGACTAATAAATGCATCATGGAGGAATTGTGTCGCTTGACTGGTTGTTGTATATCATGTGGCACCGACACCACATGTCGTCCTGTTGTTGACGTCCTTAACAATAAAGTTTCAATTTTTTTTCTTAGAGTGTACTATTGAAACGCACTCTGTTTCCCCTTCTCTTCTTAGTAAAGCTAGAAATGTTACATTAAATGTTAATGAAAGATCCTGTAATTGTGAACCAGAGTAAACGAATGTTTAATATTAAAATGCTAAAGAAACTGAAGAAAAATTTCTGGACCATTGCTTGGGCTAATGTTATAAGTTTAATAACAACTTTAGGCTTTAAACCCCAAAAATTTGTTGTGAAAAGGTCACTATACGACACATTCAAGGACTTTTAACTTACCATTTGCCAAAGGTAAATGCCAACTTTTGGATAGAGGTTATAAAGTACATATTTTATTTTCGGCAATTTGGTATTTATTAATATGCAAGATTAAAAGAAAGTTTGAAAGAAAATTAATTTGCTATTACAGTTTCGGGACAAATTTTGAAAATAATTGGGTGTAAATATTTGTTGGAAACATTATATTGATATTATACTTCATGAAAGGATTGTGTATTTGTGCAACTAGCAAGAGGTATAAAGCTTTAAGTGGTCTACACGCGTTACGATCTTTTGCCAATGTTGGAAGTGAAAATTAACTAAAATATGGATAATTAAAATGTTATAATTGTAAGTGTGGATAACACAGAACAGGACATTATAGTTGCGTATTACAAAAGGATAGCAATAAAGTTAGTTTGTTGGATTAGAAGAAAGTTTAATAGTCAAACTAGTTGAATATAATAGTCAGATATACGTATGATAAATATTATATAAGTGAGGCGAATTTATACGTATGATTAACATTAATTTTGGAAAATTACAATATTTTACATATAGGAACTGGGAAATTTGAAATTTTATAATTGCAATTAGTCCGCGTTAAAGTAGTGTAAACAATTATTTGGATTAGAAGAAATTTTAAGGCTAAAACATAGCTAAAACAGTAATATATATGACGAGCACTTAGGCGTATGAATTTTAGTTTTGAAAACATTTTACCAAATAGCTACTGTAGAATTTCAAACTATTTAATTTTATATTTCAGTGTCCATAAAATACAACCATTTTTCGATTTAAATTCCATACATATACCGAATCTTAGAAATATTTGTTTCTTAAGTTGCTGGCACTGTGATTTGCTGATGATATTGATATCAACGATCGTCTATTGCGAGATATTACTACAGTCATTTCAAGTATTTGAAGGAAGGAAATTAGAGTAATTCCATAAAGTGGATTTAATCACTTTTCTTTACTTAAAAAAAAAAAAGAAAAATTATACAGAATTTGGATTGAAAACGTGTTTAAAACTAGCAAATTTTTATTTAGAACGAGTAAGTAATACTTAAATTGACTAAATTGAATGTACTTAAAATCAGTTCTAGGATAATTTTCTTACTTCTTTTGAGTAAACAGGCACATGGCGCCATATGAAGTTTTATCGTAAATAAGTTGTGCTCGTTTTGACTTACAATTGGTTCACTTTTTTCGAGGGTATGACTGTAAAAAACGCGTCTGTTGACTTAATTGGACCACATCTAAAATATGTCTGTCTTTTATATAAAACCGTCTGGCATTGCAATATGAGAATATTATAATATGAGTTTCCTCTGCGTGAACGTTTATATTTTCCCTCCTTTATTATCAATCTGTTTGTGTCTAAAGAAATATTCAATTTCCCATTTTGTTTAGTTTCAGCCCCAGTCGGCTGCTTGGGTTTAACTTAACTGGTGTTTTACTCTCTTGTCTCATTTTGGCTGCCTCCTTATGTCTTCATTCACTTTTATGCCTGTTTCCTTTAATTTATTAATTTTTCCACGTTCCGTTTCTTTGCTCTACTTATGTGCACTTTAGCCGATGTGTTTCGTTCATATGTTATCATTAGGAAGATTGAGTTAAAGTGTTGCTTTATGACTATTTGACACTGAAGGTAATTGGTATGTACGAGTATGACTGCAATAATACCAGCAGCAGGATCCTGTTTCTCACACATACACGTACTTAGACAAATTACATGGACAAGAAGATGCCTTTAGCTGAATGGTTTTGGATGTATTTACAAATACTTCATTGACGCCATTGCTTTAATCTGATTTTGTTTCATGGTCAAGAAGATGGGAGATATGATGATTATCCTTGTTGATTGTAAGAGGTCTGTGGATGATAAATATTATATAAGTGAGGCAAATTCATACGTATGATTTACATTAATTTGGAAAATGGAAATATTTTACATATAGGAACTGGGAAATTTGAAATTTTAGAATTGAAACTAGTCCGCGTTAAAGTGGTGTAAACAATTATTTGGATAAGAAAAAATTTTTAGGCTAAAACATAGCTAAAACAATGCTATATATGACGAGCATTTAGGCGAATGAATTTTAGTTTTGAAAACATTTTACCAAATAGCTACTATAGAATTTCAAATTCTGTAATTTTATATTTCAGTGCCTATAGAGTGCGACCACTTTTCTGTGGACGTAATTTGTGAGAGAAGTGGCAAAATTCAAAATTTTAAAAACACATTAGTTTAGAGATTAATGGCGTGAATAATTAAATAGCATACAATCAAATCATTAGTTTAGAAAGAGTATAAATCTATGTATACAATGAGAAATAAGTGGTTTGTTTATCACTTATTTGAAAATATAAATACAAAAATATATTTTCGGTTATTGTAAATAATATTTTCTTTATAAGCCTTATACCGTTTTGGCACAGACATTATTCTTCCATTCGAAATATTGAGAAGAATACAGCACCATGCCATGTCTTCAGGGTTAGAAATGATCAATCATACTTATCCTTGATGAATTTTCGGAGATGTAGAAAACTTCATTCTAAAATGGATGATGCAGTGTTAAAACGAAAAAAATTTCATAAGAAGATCTACTACTATTTGTACAGAGCATATCGCTGGGATTACTATATGCTGTAAACCAAAGTCTGCAGCTCAGTCCGTAAACAGCAACTCGTCATAGTTAGCAAAGACTCAAGATGAACCGTACCTTTCCAAAGAAAATTATATACGAGAAGAAGAGGTCTTGTGTTCGCTAACGAGGTTCAATTTGTTCAGGAACCAAATGAGATCGTTTCTCTCTTTCTTCATTACAGTATTTCGTTTTGTGACAAAAAGTTCCTCTAAAATAATTTACAAGTTGTGAAGAAAGGTAGTGAAAAGATTACCCTGTTAGACAACAGAAGCAGTCGTCATCTTCGCCCAATGCGTTTAGCTGAAGATGCTGTTAAAACTGTGCAACTGAACTCAAGGAGCAAGATATCAACATTAACCATTCAATCTCGAGAAAAATTAAGTGCAAACATCCTGGATTATGCGCCAGCAAGACCCAATTTACTCAGGAATTGAAGGTTAGCAATCACTAATTTCGATTGCTTCTTCCTTTGAGCCTTACAGTACTTCTAAATTAACGATGTTATTTCAGCGGTTATGTAAACTAACAGCGGAATTGGTTTTCGAGTGGACGCATCATTGGCCTACTATACTGCCCAAAAATGATGTTAGCAACACTGTTAATGCTAACAAAAATTGAGTGCAATATAATGATGATAATCGCTTTTTAATGTCTAATAATTGTAAATATAATCTTTCACAACCTTTAGTTCCGGCAAGGAGCAAGGCCAACCACCAAACATATTACACGATCTTGAGCACACTAAATTAGTTAGATTTGTTGCCTTACTAAGCTCATGGGTCTTATCACAAGTTTAACTATTGTCTCAGAGTTCTGACCCTTTTAACGGTGCATGGAAAACATCGTGAAAAACTTTTCATGCGGAAGCGTTTTATCGCATTCACGCAACATACGGCAGCCATCGCAAACATTTTATTTTCATACACTTTATGTATTTTTGCCACGTCAATGTCGTTGTACACATGAAGCCGATAATTTTCGAAATTTATGATGAAGGTGACCGGAATAAATTCATCCGCTTGTATCATCATAGCTTAGAATTCTGTCCGCACAGTGAAACAAATTCGGGATGCTCTCGTACACTTTTTTCGTCGAAATAAATTTCTTGGTTTTATCCCCATTTTTTTTTTTTTTTGTTAAACCAGGTGTTGTTGACTTTTTATCAATGCTTGAGAAGATTGCAGTAACACAAATCTATACTGTAACTGATTGCTGGCAAAATTTCTACTCTTTTGCTGCATAATTTATGTTTAGTTATGCATAGTTTATGTTACTGCAGTCTTCTCAAGCAGAACTAAAAATTTGCAAGTTTTTTTTCTCTATTCCCATGACCCAAAATTCATCGTTGTCCGAAAGGAAGCCTCTTATCGTTACTTGTAAGCTTACAGGGAAGCTTTTCCTTTCAGATGTGCAAGAGTTTTACATATGCATAAGGATTTGTAGCAGATACCTTGTACGCGGCCGAATAGCCACAATCTGAATTAAGGCAGAATACTTTTTATCACACTGATTTGCTTGGGATATTGCTTAATAATTTTTTTTAAATATATTTCTGAAGAGAACCCAGAGAAAGATTGTTTCCCTCAAACAATTTAGTTAACTAATAAAGTAACGGACCACGAATTTTGTTTCAAAATTATTAAGTTGTATGCAAAAAAGTTTGAAATCCATTTGTAAATAAGTTTCAAAAAGTTTTGTATATGTTTGTTGTGGCTAACTTCCTTTCGAAATTCTTTGCATTTTGAATGGCCATTAATTTGTTTCCCCCTCTTCTTCTCTTCTTTTGTCTCTCTGAATTGTCTTTCTACTAACCATTTACCCGCTTAAACTTTTACAGCTTCTTCGACCCCAGTTAACTACTTCACAGCTCTGTTTTGATGAGGTTCTCTATCGGAAATCATGATGAATCTAAAGGATAATGGCTTTCACTATGATGTTTATTACTCCGATGGAGTAGAATTTCGTTTCGATTCGTTTACTCTTTGTCTTTTTTTTTTTTCTTTTGATTTATTTTTGTTTTTTGCTTACAAAACAAAAGCAGAAACGAGCATAAACATTATGGAACTTTTCAAAATTCAATCAATCTTAAGAAGTTATTGGCTACACCGACGGTAAAGTGCTGTTGTTGTTCTGTTGCCTG
>JAHXMU010000485.1:83069-97710 GCA_019455685.1 Philornis downsi
ATTTCATTTCATTTCATTTCGGACTAAAATTCTAAAACGTAAAATTGTATTTCATATCACTGTTCCTGCGCCATAAAGTTTCGTTTTGTGGTTAGAATTTTAAAATATTTAAACATTTTGGGCATGACTGCAAAACAGCAGAAATAACCCGACACCATCAGTAACATCTTCAATGAGTAGCAACAATGGCCTTTTCCGTACGCCTCACGCTACAATCTACTGTTGCATACAAACAACAGCCTGGTGGCTTAAACGGATGTTATTAAGATCGACAACATGCGGCACGGAAAAGGTTTTTTTTTTATATGTATCTGCAACAGAAAATTTAACGTCAATGACAGCAGGAGCGAGCGACGGCGGGTTAAATATGTTGCTGCTGCTGTGGCTGTGGCTGCCACCTTACTCTTTAAACATCAACAGCTGTCGTAATGGGATTAGTGGCATTAATTCTGCTTTTTATATCCTCATATCATGCTTTACTTTAGACTTTTCGCTTTCGCCCTCTTTGCATTTTCTGCCGTTGGCCTTGTTTCTTCTTCCTCAGAGTGTGTTGTCTCCCCCGAAGGGTTAAGCGCGTCGCAAATGTTGCATGTTTACTGCTTTTAGTTATTGGCATGGCTGGGAAATTTGCATGCCTTGATAGTAGCTGGCGATGGCATCCATGGCAGTGGCATGACTATGAAAGCCTAGAGATGAACATGATGATAAGCACACAACGCAAAATGAAGGAGGAAGAGCAGATTAAGGTTTTGATAGTAAATACTGCCTTAAGAGGCCAAAGAAACCAAAGTAAAGTAAGACACGAAAAACGAAGCTCAGTAAAAGTTAATATTGGAGGGAGGGAGGGACAAAAATTGATATACGTAGTTTATATAGAAATCTGTCCAACGAAATATTTGTCCAGAACCAAATGGAAAAGGCACAAAATATAAATATTGTAACAATAAAAATAACGATTAACTTGACATACGTAGATGTTTGGATGGTGGTTTCAAAATAATTTGTAGATTCTATACATCTGCACTAAATTATAAAGGTTGCCATTTATATCGAATCAAATTACAAATTCTGATAATGCCGAAAACCTTCAGTTTTTCTTTCCATTTTGAATCATTTCGATCCAATTTAAATCGTTATATTGTGCGCCGCAAATAGAAATGAATTCATACGCTTTGGTCTTCGGCTCGATGACGCATTTGGGCCATGATTGCATTACAGCGGGAGTTACCTCAGTTATCGTTCAAATGCACTGATGTGAATGTTTTACATGAGTCTCGCTGTGAAAGCCTTACCCATGGTGTGCCACCACACAGGTGCCGTTTTCTAATCATATGCTTTTCTTTCTTGGCTATGTGTTCTTTCTTTCTTTTAGCGACAGCAAGCGCCCCTTTGGGGTACTCAAACTAATCCCGAAGGATTAGCCAAACTACCAGAGATTGGAAGTAGGTCCCTTGGAAAAGCTTCCTCAGGTCCCACTCCCTCACTCGGCCAAAGTACCTTTGTAGTCACTTGATATGAAGTGAGCTACCTCCCGGGTAGGAGTTGAGGTATCTAGGAAGACCTCGGATAGATATGAACAGTGTTTTCCAAGCTAATGCCTTCCTTCACCAACGCAAATGAAGCAAAGCAAAAGCACTGAAAACACTTGTTCGGGCAACCACAGCCAGCACGATGGTTCCACTTGGGGTCCAACACCATTGACCAGGAAGGAACAATGTTCCTTGGGGCCTTGGCCACCCGTGCTACCAGAAGAGAAGAACCCTCTGGTCTGGGTTTCGCAGACAAGCTACTCCAGTTTTGCTTTATCATACCTCGCATGGAACTGGTAATCCATAATCTACGGCATAGATTTTCAATGTCCGAGGAGAGAATATCAGCACAGCAAAGCACACCAAGCTTCTATCATAGTTCATTAACCAGATCTCTCTGGTCATACAACTATTATAAACGGAAAAGATAAATCTTCTGATACCTCCCGACGGCTTCTCTATGTCCGCACCTGTTGCCAGGGTGTGTAATTGTCTTGTTTAACTATGACTCTCCCCTTTACTTGGTTTTCGAAAAACGAGTTACAAGATCAGTTTGATATCATATTATAGGTGAATCCCAAGACATAATCCACCTTTTCCTAGGGCGCCTGACAGAAGGCCACACTACCTGCCTGCTTAATTACAGGATCAGGTAGAGAGGCCTGCGTTTAGGGTTAAGGGATACAAAGCATCCTAGGAAACACACACCTACCCACCGTTCAAATGCACTGCATTAAATTATCCAAATTGGTTGGTTTTGTTTTGAAGGTTACAATAAGACAAAATCCGATGCAATGTAGTCAGGGATCTTGGCAGCCAACGGTATGTGAAGTGCCCTAAAACCTGCATATTAAGTGATTTTCGCCGGAATTCTGCAAAAAGAGACTTGGTTATGTAAGAAGTTTAACCATCTTGTTAAATTAGTACATAACTAAAGGAAACTCTTTTTTGTCGTAGATCTGGAAAGAAGAACTCTTTTAGCGTCTGAAAGCAACGTCAGTTTCACAACATTTTTGTCGATACTGTTGGTTTAAACTTTCCTCACAACTTTTCTTATCCCGGAGTTTTTAAGTTTTCGTTACTAAGAAAGTAGCATATTTTATTTTAGGAAATTGATATTTCTCAATCTTTTGGTTTGGACTCCAAATTTCAATTGTTTTTCCTTTAGCCACTGATTAATGCATATACACTAATTTATATTTCTATGTGTTTTCAGACCTGGGGTTGAATACGAACTGCTCTCTTCCAAGGTAAGAGTTATTATTTCATTATCTATAAGACAATCTTTAAACGTATCATGTACCACACTTCCTTTTGAAATATCCATATCAAAGATTTTAAACAGTTTAAAGGCTAAAAAACAATTAACGAATTTATAATTTTTGGACAAAAAACAAGTATTTTGGAAAGCGTCAAATATAGGGTGATTTTTTGAGATTTAAGCTTTACAAGTTGGCATCACTGGTTGGTAATGGCGTCCAAGCGTCATCTGTCAAAGTGAAAAGTGTACAGTATACTCTGCCATTTCATCATGGAAAGACTAACAAACGAACAACGATTTCAAATCGTTGAAATTTATTATCAAACGTCGTGCTCTATGACAAATGTGCATCGTTTGATACAACCATTTTATGGTTGTCATAATCGATCTGCTGAATCAACAATTCGTGCTGTTATCTCCAAATTTCGCACCAAATTTACTTTGTTGGACATAAAATCATCGACTCGCATGCGTAGAGTGCGTACCGAAGAAAATATTGCAGCCGTAGCGACCAGTGTTAATGACGATCGTGAAATGTCAATTCGTCGCCGTACTCAGCGATTAGGCATGTGTTACTTAACCACAAGATTTTTTTTTGCCCCAATTGGCTAAGTTGATCTTGGTTAACATGTGGTTTCATCAGGACGGTGCATTTGGTGAACAGCTAATCTCTCGATTTGGCCCTGTGAGTTGGCCCCCAAGATCTTGCGATTGAACGCCTCTTGATTATTTCTTGTGGGGTTATGTCAAATCGTTAGTCTATGTGGACAAGCCGAACACCATTGAAGCCTTACTGGCCGAAATGCTCGAAAAAGTGACGAAAAATTGGACCTTCCGAATGGACATTTTGGGACGGAGTCGCGAACAACATTTACATGAAATTATTTTTAAAAATTAAATGGCAAAGACCAATTTATCGATTCCAATAAAAATTTTAATATATGATGCAAATTTGAGTGTTTTATTCGATTTTTAAAAAAACTACGATTAAAAAATCACCGTATATTTATAACAAAATTTTAGCAAAGTTTCATATAGATATTTTCTATGTATTTAAGACAAAGATGATAATATTTTTGGTGATACTCAACTGATGCTTTCAATATACTGTTACGGCAATCAGAACAACTATTTCTTTATATTGTAATCTAAAGAAGTGTTTAAAATAGCCAAGGACTCTGAATTAGTAGTTCATACACAGAACACATTTAAATTTTCATAAACAAATTTTCTTGCATACCATGACTGCGATATGGGGAAAATTCTGACATTGAATGGCTTTACATGCATTGCGTTTCTAGATTTACTGAACTTAACCTAATGTTTAGTGACCATTCCGAAATAAGCTTGAGAAGTTTTCATATGTCTATTTTTCGACTTTTCAAAGCGTTCGATGCTCAAAAAAAAACCTATCAGCGAAAGTTGGTCTGCTAGGACTCAAACCATATTTTTATATAGAAACGATGGTTTTGTTTACTAACCACAGCGTTGTGATCAAGTCTTTCTACTTAACACATTATTGCTTCTGTTCTTCTTCTCATAATACTCGTTTTGCCAGTTTTTCATAACATCTCTTTTCTAAACGCTGGATATTTCCAGCTGCTGAAATATTTCAGCTATTAAACTTTTTCAAAAGCATTATTATTTAAGGAAAAATAATTCCTCATAAAGGTTACTCTAAGTGCACCTACCAGCCTACCCGGCAATCTCTTAAAGCCAAAACCTTTCAAATTTTGCCATACCTCTACAGCAAATGCCTTTTAAGCTCATCTTATGCCTGTTCTGTTATCAGAAAGTGGTTAGAACTATTTTGATTTTCATTTCTCATATCCTTTTCTTTCTATTGCCCAAAACATCACAAAAATGTCATACTTTGTTGTACTACTTAAGAGGACGAAGAGTTTAGCCTGAATCCTTCATGAAAATATTAGAAATTTTTTAAACATTTCGATGACAGTTTGTTACGTTCGAAAGTTAGTTGCACTTGTTTAAAAACATGTTCAAAAGAGACAAAACGACAGACAAAAATTTAAAGCAGATCTGATTTCTTAGGAATCTTAAAAGGATACTTAAATGATTGGAAACCCTCAAGTGCACAAGAGACTCGTACATTTATCCGAATTTCTATTAACATAAAATTAAGTGAGAACTTAATGGCCTTAAAGCCATTTTTAAAATGCAAACACAAATCCACAACCGCCAACGTGCAGCATCAGCCTCTTCACTGTCACAACGTCATGGTCATCAAGTGGCAGCTTAGGAGGAAAATTGAAAAAAAAAAAAAAAACAACTCATGACTTTACTCAACAGCAGGAGTGAATTTAGAGGCTGCTGCTGTAATGTGTTATCATCTACTTGCTTGCTTCACCTTCGCCCAAGTTCAAGTTGTGCCTGTGGACATCAAACAATGGCAAGTGATGGCCACCATGATGCTGATGACTGGCATATTGTTCGAGAATTAACCTGATGTGACCCATAAAAGGAGTGGCATGAATTAACCAGTAGTAAACAACCAATGTTAGTCTTTCACTTTAAGAAAGGAATAGGAAATTGGATGAGGTATTAAGCTCACAGCTAATAAATGAGACAAAGGTGAATGAAATATGAATGGAATGGGAATGCAATTGAAATATATGTATTAGAAAGTATGTCTTAGAGTAGCGGCTTCATTTGAAATTTGGTAAACTTTAGATCAAAATGTTAGTACGTTACAAATAATGGAGTGTGAGAAAGTTTGCCTAATTTGAAATCTCTAAGGTGTGACGGAATTACTGCAAACATTTTGACACCTCCAAACCATAATGCGCACCAAACTGCCACTTTTGCCGGATATAATGGCTTTTCCACAATCACTTTTGGATTCTTCGAGCCCCACATATAACAATTTTGCTTGTTGGTTGACGTAACCATCGAGTGAGAAATGAGCTTCATTGCTGAAGAAAATTTTGTTCGATTGGAAGCTCACGTTTAAATCACCACTTTTGTAGTAAGTTTTAACTATTTTACGCGTTCTTCGGTTATTAAACGATCCATTAAATGGCAAATCTTTCACTAAATAAGTAACATTTCAGATGGCAGGTATTTAACAGCTGATAGCCTTGCCAGACCGGCAGCTTTGAACCGGCAGAATTCTCTTTAGGCAAGTATTACTAAAGATGACAAAGTTATCAAAAAAATAATTCCAGAAAGTAAATCTGAAATGTAAAAAAAAAAACCAAAACAGGCATGCTAAAAATCAAAATCTGGGTCATGCTAAAACAGAAAAATGAATTCGTCATATCAGATTATCATATCCGACAGCAGGATATGATATATCAATGCTTACTAAAAGTTTAAATGGATGATGAGATCATTGGCGGATATTCATTTGGGAATCAGCAGAAACCTGTCCTCAAAATTTCCCAAGTAGTTCATTATTTTCAAACTCTGCTCAAGTAGCGGTAGCTAAAATAAAACATTATTTAGCAGACACGCAAGTAATATGAAATCTAACATATATTTTATGAATGCCCCGAATGCGCAGGAGTAGAGGCAAAAATCTAAAGTTCTACCAAAAGGTAAAAGATAAGGGTTTTGTAAGGTGACCCATACAATGTGGACAAGGAGGGAATTTTGGCCACGGATAGGCAAAACGTCTTGCAAATATAAAAAGTTTCACAAGTTATACACGTTGCTAGAGTCGAAAGACAGCAAACATGAGCAAAACACATGAAGTGTTGACGATGACATGGACTGGCCTCTTCCCGATCTTACTGGGTCCTTACGCAACTAAGAGTGTTTGATCTCATTAACATACTCATGAAGATGGCAACGATGAAATTTTCAGCAAACATAACTGCCTACTTGCGTACGCTGATGGCATTGACATAGTTGATAAATAAGTGCGAGTTATTACTGCAGTCTTCTTCTACATTGACAAAGAATCTGCAAAAGTGAGTTTGTTTGCAAACGGTTTTGTAACATTTTTTTTGGGGACGTACATTTCAAAACGTTTCAGTATAGAAAATCTTCGAAAATAAACTCGATGGCCGTTGCAGACGAGAGTGATCAATACTATGTAGGGAGAATCCTGACACTTTATGGGCAAAATAGGATGAGGATGACCAAGACTACGTTGGAAGCTTCAGCTTACTGTCAAGACTTAGTGTGATGAACTGGAGATGGCAGTTATACTCTCCATTATTTTAAATTTGGCATACTATACAAATAAACTTGTTGTAAACATTTAAAGACATCTCAGCACTACATTAACATACGAGGTGTGTTAAAAAAATGAGGTGAATTTCCCTTTTTTTCTCAAAAAACATTTATTTATTCGTCAATTTCTATTTCATCTCCTTCAAAGTAGTCCCCCTCGGATATAATACACCTGTGCCAGAGTTTTTTCCAATTCTCGAAGTAGTTTGGTATGTTTTTGAGCTGTCTCAGCGATTCGGTTTTTATCTCCTCAATCGTCGCAAAACGCCGCCTATTCATGGGTCTTTATAATTTTGGGAACAGGAAAAAGCCGAAGAGGGCCAAATCTCGTGAATACGGTGGCTGAGGCATGATAACGTTTGTTGTTTTTGGTAAAATAATCTCATTAACATGATGCAAAAGCTATGAATTTTTTTCTGCAATTCCGGACGTTTTTTTCCTATTGCTTCACGCAAACGGTGCATAACTTCAAGGTAATACTCCCTATTTACCGTACAACCTTGTGGTAAGAACTCCTGGTGCACTACGCCATGGTAATCCAAGAAAGCAGTGAGCAAAATCTTGACATTTGATCGAACTTGGCGTGCTTTTTTTTTTCTTGGCTTTCCTGGACTCTTCTATTGGGACGATTGGGCTTTGGTTTCGATGTTATAACCATGTATCCATGATTCGTCACCAGTTATGAGCCTTTTCAGAAAATCTGAATCATCGTTGACGTCATTCAACAATTCCTGCTCATGCGACGTTGTTTTTGGTCGAAATTCAGCGATTTTGGAACGAACTTCGCTGCCAAAATTTCCGAAAAGATTGCATGGTATGAGCCAAACGATATGCCAACATCCTCACCAACTTCTCGAATTGTGATTCGACCGATCTCCATAACAATTTTTTTCACTTTCTCAACATTTTCATCGGTTGTTGATGTGCTGGGCCGTCCAGAACGAGCGTCGTCATTCACATCTTCTCGACCTTCTGTGAAAAGTTTGTACAGTTTATAAACATTTTTTGACTCAGAGTACTCTCACCGTATGCCACTGTCAACATTTCAAGTGTGTTTGAGCACTTAATTTCATTTTTTACGCAAAATTTGATGCAACTTCTGTGCTCTATTTTTTTCGATAGCAGAAAATCGCCGAACACGCAAAACAATTGTCTTGTTTATGCCTCTCACAAACAAACTAAACATGCTATATGGATAAAACCGTCAACATATCTTCGAGACGAATGTACCAGCATAAAAAAAATAATAAAAAATAAAAATCGAAAGTTGAATGTACGTAGACCACGAAATTTGAAAATTCACCTTATTTTTTTGACACACCTCGTGACATTTACATTAAAAAACATGTGTATTAACATTGCGTTAACATTACACTAACATAACATTGAGATTACAAATAACAATACATTAACATTATATTAACGTTATATAAACATTACATTAAGATTACTGTAACATTACATTAGCCTTGTGTTAACATTACATTAACATTACGCTAACATTATACTAAGATTAAGAAGATTAAGATTACGTTAATATTATATTAACGTTACATAAACACTACATTAATATTACAATAACATTTCGTTAATATTACATTAAGATTACAATAACATTACATTAACATTAACTTGACATTGCATTAACTTTACTATTATATTCCTTAAACATTGTATTAACTCAGTATTAACATTGAGTTAACATCATATTAACATTAGGACAGTTGAATATGTAGTCTTGGTTGTCACAAATATGGTGGTGACCAGCATCTTGTGGCTACGTGACAATTTGGCTCTCTGTTGTTGGAAAAATTTCAATACAAAATATTTCGACAAAGCTTTGCGATCTTTTACCAATATAAAAATAATTTTATTACCAAACCATTTCATCAATTATCTTGGAACATTTTGCCGTTAGTAAAAGAGTTCAACTATCAATTACCTCAGGGTCATTGTGGACACTCCTAGCAGGTTTATGATGCCAATAAGAGGGTCATTCAAAAACGACAGTTATGCAACAGTGTCACGGAATCACTAACATAATCAAAAACTGCATCTTCATTGCTTTTAGCGCACATGCATATCGCCTAAATCATCCCCTCTTACTTTCTTTGCACACAGGTGTGGTTACACCAGGTAGATCTAGTTGTTTAACGAATCATAAGGTTTTTGTAGCGCCGCACTGTTTGCTTGTGATAGTTGTGAACATATACTCGTATAAGAATGCTTATTCGCCTTGCCCGACGTGCTCCACGACAACTAGTTAGAGCCTAAACTTTGCAATCTTTCGCCCCTTACTTTTGTCATATCCTAAGGCCATCCTCTGTGTGCAGACCTATGAAAGTTTTACCGGATGAGTACGTGAATAGCGTAGTCATCGTTGCTGTCGAACTTTGGTGGGTTCGGCATACCTGGTTGGTAAAACCAACAACATTGACATTTGTAACCCCTGACTGCATTATGCAGGCCACCTTTTCTTTTTGTTGCTGCTGCAGACACACTGTAAGAAGTGTTAGATTGGTAAAGTTGTGAAAGGATGTCTGCAATAACCCAGCAGAATGTTTGACACGTAACTACGATGGTTTGACTGGTGTTTGACTTGATCTGGACTCGTACAACACGCAGAAGAAGGGGGTTCGATTACACGTACTAATATTTTGCATAAAGCAGGTGTTTATGAAAACAAGGATGTACTAACGCTTTTAACGATTCAGTCGAAAATTAATCTGAAGATTAACTTTTTACGAAGTTCAAAACCCACAAGGGTGCATATAATGAAGTGGAGCATTTTTCCCTTGGATTAACTAAGTTTTGGTATTCATTTAAATTTACATTATCACCAGTTAACATAAATGAGATACGAATAAATCACACTATAAAAGAGTTGACATTTTCCACAACATTTGAAACATTGTAGAACTTTTAACCGATTTAATCGTAACCGCAATTAAAATAACTTTCAGTTAGATTTATTTTGTTTTGATGCGACCATTTTTATTTTGCAACTAATAAATTGCTAGTCAGTAATTTCACTGGGTTGTTCGTAATAATGCAGTTACTAGTTAAACATTTTGATTCGCACCAACAACCAACTGTGCCAGAGACACTTAAATAAAAAGAGGCAACTTGACCTTGCACCGCAGAGGCCACAAACAATCAATTATAAATTTTTTTCAAACTATCCAAGTGAACAAAACAGGCATAAAACGTTAAGAAACACACTGACGACGAACAGACAAGCTATGATAAAGAAAGTAAGCAGAACTTTGTGGAGGGATAAACAAAGACATATTGAGTGCCCTACGCATAATCTTATGCAAATTATTGATAAATGAAATTTAAGTGTAGCAGTACACTTAATGTTAAAGTAATGTTAATATATTGCTAATTTAATTTTGGGGTGATGTTAATGTAATGTTAACATAATATCAAGGTAATGTTAATATGTTATTAATATAATGTTAATGTAATGTCAATGCAAATTTTACTGTATGTTAATGTTACTGTAATGTTAATCTAATTTTAATTTACGTAATGAAGCTGTAATGTTAATATAACATTAAGGTAATGTTAATATAAAGTTAATACAATGTTAATGTAATGTCAATGCAAATTTTACTGTATGTTAGTGTAAAATAATGCAATATTGTAATGTTAATGTAATGTTAGTGTAATGTCATTGTTAATAAAGTAATATTAATATACACGTATTGTAATTTAAGGGTATTGCTAATGTAATGTTAACATGACGTTAGTATAATATTAGGGTTGTGTTAATGTTAATGTTAGTATAAAGTTAATGTATACGTTAACACAATGTTAATGTTATTTTTAATTTAATGTAATGTTACTGTAATGTTACTGTAATTTTAATTTACGTAATGATACTGTAATGTTAATGTAATTTTAATTTACATAATGATACCGTAATGTTAATGTAATGTTAACGTAATATCAAGATAATGTTAATATGATGTTAACATAATGTTAATATAATTCCAATGCAATTTGTACTTTATGCTAATGTAAAATCAAGACAATATTGTAATATTAATGCAATGTTAATATAATGTTAGTGTAATTTTATTGTTAGTAAAGTAATATTAATATAATATAATGGTAAGTGTAATGCTAATGTAATGTTAACTTGACGTTAGTAATATTTGTGTTGTGTTAATGTTAATATAGTGTTAATGTTTACGTTAACACAATGTTAATGTTATTTTTATTAACGTTATTTTAACGTAATGTTACTGTAATGTTAATGTAATTTTAATTTACGTAATGATACTGTAATGTTGATGCAATTTTAATTTACATAATGACACTGTGATGTTAATGTAATGTTAACGTTATGTTAACTTGACGTTAGTGTAATATTTATGTTGTGTTAATGTTAAGGTTAAGGGCTATACATAAGAATGGATTTTCGTTTTGTATTCGTACTTTCGGTTAAAATAGAACAAATCTAATGTCATTGCATGGCAGGTTCAAGGATCATAAAAATTTGTTGTCCATATTCCTCTTCAAGAGCAGACATTCAGCAAGGCGGGATTTTTCTGAATTTAACATTTAGGGATAAAAACAGGTTAAAATTTTCTGCTATCGCCCAGCTCAAATGGCTTCAACTTTAATCATGAAACTTGCTGTCCATGTTGGCGATAAGAATAAAATGTTAAAATTTGTGCATTTAAAACAAGATGGATAGGATCGAAATCGATACATTGCCAAGCACAAATGGCTATTGATATCAACATTCAGTTTACAAACTGAAAACGCAATTCATATTTGTGTAGTTGAGCTCAAAAGGAGTGCAAAGAATAGAAAGGATACAAGTAATACCATCACCAAGAACGAATTAGTAAAGTTGGAATCATAATTTTGCGTATGTAAATTAATGTAATAACGTAAGCAAGGAATGAGAAGTGATTTATAAAAATTCGTATATTTAGATTTAAATTGGTAGGACAAACTTGGATTCCAGACGACTGATGCTGGAATCAGCAAAATTTTATTGACGTTATTATTACGACGTAGATGTGAAATAAAATGTGAATAAAAGATGTGAATAAAAAGATATTTTCCGAAATCACATCCTTTAGGTGATCCTGCAGTTTAAGAAATAAACGAGGAACAGAAAACAATTGGAACAAAATTTGAATTATTGGCTAAATATAGAGGTTGACGCTGAAAACGCCATATTTAAGAAGCACATCCTTGTTGTGGCATTCACAAGCGGAAAAAGGATTGAAATAGGATTTTTGGAAAATCGCTTGCTCAGAGAAAACCCCTAGATGAAAGGCCACAAAAAACATGCCATCATGTAGACTGAAGTGCTGCATTCACACTAAAGTAAGTTGTATTGTTCGAAATTTTAATTGCCAGATGTTCAATCGAGTGAGAGATGAAAAGATAGCACCTTCCTAGTCAAAATCATGAAAATTGTACAAAGAGATTCTATTTGTCAGCGCTAAATAAATTACAAAGGCGTTCAGCTGCTGATCATGCATACGAAGTAGCAGGCGCTTGTTTATAAAAATAAATAATAATAAGGCTGTAGTCCTGTATTAATGGCCTCTTCACATAGTATATTCATTTCATTATCTCTCTCCACTCCTCATTTCGTCCATTTCCCCCCGTTGTGAGTGCAGGACACTCTCTTAAGCGTTCTTATTGTTTTGTGCATTCCAATCTTTTATTAAATTTATTTTCAAATACTTATAAATCGGCTCTCACTCATCTGTGAAGGGAGGTCAACATAAGATATAAATGGGAATGAATACCAAATTTTTGTTAATTTATTTTCTCTTTTTAAGGTGCTGACTTTTTTTTTGTAGTGATGATAACAAGTGGTAAGATAAAAATGAAACCCCGCTTTTACAATAACGCAAAAGTAGAATATGTGAATGATTGATATTTCGTTGTTTTTTAACTGTAGGAAATCTAATTCCTCCTTTTCTTATTCTAATTATGAAACTACGACGATCATACATCCTGTCAAAAAAGGTCCGGAAATTGGTCAATAAAACACAAAACTTTTATTATTAATGGAGATTTGTTGTATTACTTTCTAAAGTAGGCTCCTTTCATATGCTGCCCAATAATCGTAATCATCAAAACATTTTTCAAACACATTTTCTAGAAAAGTCTTCAGTTCTCTCCCGGAGAGAGGTGACCGTTCGGTTAAATTTCTTGAGTTTTTGGCCAAAGATTAGTTCACCATGATAGCCTAGTGAGTTAATGAGTTGTTGGGGCGCAAAGCCATGAGTTTTCTTTCCATAAATCTGTTTTTTTTTCGATGAAATTGGTCTCTCAAAAGCGATATAATGCCCTGATAATATTCTTTATTTTCCACCTGTCCTTCTGGCAACAACTCTGCCGCGGTAATCAAAGATCGCGATCAACATTATCTTGACTATTCGTACGATTTTGACGATTTTTTTGCGGTTATAGTCTGATTAAAAGACGAAATTTTAAAGTTTGTTGATTGGTTTAATGCGTTTGAACGATGTGAGTCTATTCCAACTCCATTCTTCAGGGTTTTAGCTGCCTTCACGCAGTTGGGTTGTGGGAGAAATCACACGTCTTTCGTAACTATTCGAGCGGCAGTTCCTAAATAATGGTGCTAAATGATACGAATTGATTCGTGAGGTACAGAAAGTTCAGCGGTTATCTCTTTCAAACTAAAGCTACGATTTTCAATCAACATTTCCTTTACTTCATCTATGTTAATTTCGGTTAAAGATGTTGATGACCAACTAGGGCGAGGTAAATATTCCTTTACTTCTCGATCATTTTTCTGTGCAGTGTACCACTTATATGCACGTGCTTTTGGTCAAATTCATTTACCATAAAGTCTTCTGTAACATTTTCAGTGATGACCGACTAGGTCGAGGTAATTTTTTTTTCGCATTTCGACCGTTTTTCTGTGCAGTGTACCACTCATATGCACATATTTTTGGTCAAATTCATTTACCATAAAGTCTTCTGTAACATTTTCAGTGATGACCAACTAGGGCGAGGTAAATATTCCTTTACATCTCGATCATTTTTCTGTGCAGTGTACCACTTATATGCACGTGCTTTTGGTCAAATACATTTACCATAAAGTCTTCTCTAACATTTTGAGTGATTCGAGACCTGATATTCCATTTGCAATACAAAATTTGGGACAAATTCTTTGTTCGATATCTAAAAATACCAAAATGCATTTGAGATAAAAATCGAAGACTTTTCCTTTGCTTTATTGTTTGCCATGAATGAGATGTGGAACGATTTTTCTCAGTTTGCAAGCCTACATACATTCTATTTTTACGCCTACCCAACAGGACGTACAGTTTAACGACGATTCCGAATGTCGGTTTGAGAAGAATTTGCTAGACTTATTGATTACTTGACTATTTGAAGTGTTCGTCAGACGCTCAAATAATTATAGGTGGCTATGTTGAAATTTCAATACACAATTATATCTATGATAGTCCCGCCATCATGCCATGGCTGTTCATATAAACTGACAAAATCGACCGCTGTAAATAAAATAAATGACAGATGGCGCTTAGACTCGTCATCGTTATAGAGAATATTTGTGGCGACTTAATGGAATTATTATCATTATAGAGGATATTTGTGGCAACTTAATGGCAGAAACGATTTT
>JAHXMU010000485.1:114727-160251 GCA_019455685.1 Philornis downsi
GTTATGGCGTTGCCAGATGGGTCCGTCGAATATGGGCAACCCTGTATGTATATAAGTGGTGGTTAACAAATACAAAATCTATTTATTTGTGAGAAAAAAATCTTCCTATGGGATACTGCATGAACATCGACAAATATAGGGTTATCAATTTTTCGGTTTCAAAAGCAAAGTTAAATAAAACACACATAAATGTATAATTTCGATGAATCTTTTATTTCATTACAATGCCTGGAGCTTGCAATTATATACGAAATACAGTGTCATTTAAAAGACCGCCTATGGATTGGTTGCAGAAGTGGATCGTTTTGAGGTAGTTATCAACCACCTTTTTGGTACATTTTGGGCGGTATCTCGGCGATAACTTGACGAATGTTGGTTTCCAAATGCTCCAACATGTGGGGATTATGCGCGTAAACACGGTTTTTAACATAATCCCACAAAAAACGCCAACGCCGTCAAATCACATGATCTTGGTGGCCAATTGGCGTCTTCAAAACGGAGAAATTACGCTTTCTGGAAACTTCTCTTGGAATGAAGCCAAAATCGGTCGAATTATGTGGCTCGTGGCACCGTTTTGTTGCCATTATGCGGGGATTATGCGCGTAAACACGGTTTTTAACATAATCCCACAAAAAACGCCAACGCCGTCAAATCACATGATCTTGGTGGCCAATTGACGTCTTCAAAACGGAGGAATTACGCTTTCTGGAAACTTCTCTTGGAATAAAGCCAAAATCGGTCGAATTATGTGGCTCGTGGCACCGTTTTGTTGAAACCAAATATCGTCCAGTTCATAATTTGCAATTGCCGGTCAAAAAAGTCCGCTATTATGAGGTCATAGCGCTCTGAAATGAAATTCGGATTATCGGCTACATTTTCAATAACAGAAACGATATTTTCGTTAGTGCAGACATTCCGATAATGCACAGGCCTGACCACATCTGTAACACTTCGAGTCTCTTTAAATTTCTTTATAATCTTACCAATTTCTTGCACAGTAGGTCGATTATGACGACCATAATCACCCTGTAATGCATGAAAAGTGCCCACGTAGTAAGTTTTAACCAATTCTACGAGTTCTTCGATTGTTAAATGATCCATATTTGTAAATGACAAACTTTTTACTAAATAAACAACATTTCAGATGATAGGAATATGACAGTTGATAGACTTGGCAGATCGGCGGTTTTGATACCAACAAATGGATAACTCTGTAGTACAAAAAATTAGTAGATTTTGTTCTCCAGGATCTGAAATCTGTCTCTATGCTATTTCAACACGTCATATTGTTAAACATGTATCTTGGACTATGTGACAATTTATCGGGTAAGTGGGATGCTTTTTTCCATACATAAATGTCCTCTTATGTTATTTTACTAGTGGACCAGTACCAGCAACTTCAGTCAGGTAGACTAACTTATACGTTCTTTCACTCAGTGTCAATTTGCGTTAGTGGAAAAGTTTGCAAAAAGCGGGAAGGGTTGTGACAAATCTAATAATTCTTATCGCTAATTTTTCGAATTAAAAAAAAAACAACAATTGAAGTAGCAAAGTTATAACTTTCGGAAGTCTTCTGCTAAGAAATTATAGTCTGGCGATTTTTTCAAATCCTGCTAAGTATTAAAAACCGTTAATATGGGTAAAAATTTAAGTTATTCCTGTCTATAATTTACAAGTTAGAGGGGAAAAAGACAATTTCGACAAATCGGTCTATTTGCACGGATGGTACCAGCAACAGTGTTTCAATGTAGCTCATTAGCAGTCTCCATCGACAATCTAGAAAAATATTGGGCTGCGTTAAACTTTAAGGAGTTTCATTAAGTTTTGTGACTATTATGGTGGTTAGCAGCAAGCCAGCCAGCCAGCCAGCCAGACGGACGGACTTAGAAAGTCAGGAAACACATTTGCTAAACAAAATTCTAAGCACTTGAAACACTTTCCTCTGGGAGTTACATATCTGGGAGTTACATATCAAATCCTTTATGTGAAAGTATAGAAAGAGCAAAATAGTTCAAAGGCAACAAGTACTTCAGATTTGAATCAAAACTAATGAGATTAAAGAGTGCCTTTCATACGAGGGATGTTAATTGTTTATATGTCTTTTCAGTGCTTCTGAAGTGATACTTGTGGAGTAATGAAAACGTAATTTTATGACGAACTTGTGATAAATTTCTAATTTCGTATAGCATTGGCATTATTTGGAACTCCGAATAAGTTATTTAAATTAACATAAATAACAGAAAATAATAAATTTCTGTATAATTGGAAAATATTTGCACATAAAAAATATTCATCGTAAAATGGGCGGAAACTTTCTGGAAGCAATGAATTCCTAAGAAGGGCATCATTATTTTTGTTGGATAACAGATTTCTATTTTAGTCGCCGCCTAAATACGCGAAAAGAATGTCAACCCAAGCAAAGCTTACAATTACATTAGAAGGGACTCACCAAGCAATTTCATATCGTTTAAAATTTCTGGGAATGATTGAAAAGGAAATTGGGTGCTGTATGAACTGACACCTAGGAATGTTGGAAGTCGATTTTGCGCATGTGAGAGGCATAAGTGAAGGGATCTTTTGTATTGAATAGACATTGGTAAGGAAATGTAAATGAACTACGATGAACCAACAGAGAGGACTCTGTGATCATGCTTTAACATCGACATAAAATAGCACAAACTGATTTGTGAGACAAAGATGGCTAAGCGGTTATCTTTCCCAAACTTTAATGATGATTTTCAGTCACATTCCTTTATCAATAATAATTTCAGTTGAAGAAGTTAACTGCCGATCAGAGCAAGGCAAATCTTTTATCAGATGTTGACCGCCTTTAAATGCACTGCACTTTATTTTTAATAAAGTCGATTCACCGTAAGCTTTTTGTGACATATTTAGCGATTCGGCACAAGAACTTTTATTTGCAATATAGAACAGATTCTATGTTCGATATTTTTATTCAATGTAAAATCGTAACCAAAATTTGATATAAAGTGATGAAATCAAACACTGTAAACAACCTGAGCGACAGATCGCCCTTAAAATCTGCGTCAGTTTTGAAGTCGGCTGTGGCAACTTAGCGACAAAGTCCACGTTTGCTTTAAAAGAATGGAGAATTGAGAGTTGATGGGATCAACCTGGTATCACGGATTATGAGTTGATTTGAATATTTGAGAAAAATCAATACTGGTATTACTTAAAATAGGACTACATTATTGTGTAACCTGGCAATGTTCATCCACATGTTGCGTCGCCGATCAAAATCCATGAAATCGGACACTGTAAACAACCTGAGCGACAGATCAGACAATCTGCATCAGTTTTGAAGTCGGCTGTGGCAACTTAGCGACAAAGTCCACGCCTGTTTTACGAGACTGGAGAATTGAGAATTGATGGGATCAACCTGTTATCACGGATTATGAGTTGATTCGAGCGTTTGAGTAAAAATCAGGACTACTATTACTTGAAATAGGACAACATTATTGTGTGACATGGAAATGTTCGTCCGCATGTTGCGGCGCCTATCAAAATCCAAATAGAAATCCGCAATTTAGAAGTCATAACACACTCGTCGCATTCACCAGACAAACTGAGAAACTAAAAATTGCTTCAATTTCTGGATGGCCTGAAACGATGCAGCTTTCGGTGCATTATTCATATGCCACAAGAAAGATAGGCAATGTATTGAGTAACACATATTTCTGCCGGAATCTTATTCGTTTTTATAATTTCTTTGCATTTGTTTTACTTTCATTATACGTTCCTTTAATTACAGCACTGCTTTATGTTTCACAAATGCTTAAGTTGTTCACATTAATGGTGGCTATTGTGGCGTAGTTACCAATTCCTTTCATTATTTTAATGTAATTCTTGTATCTACAGGACTGTCGGTGCAAATACGGCCATAAATTTTCTACCGAATTATAATCGAACTTAAATTAAATGCTTAAAATTGTATAATTTACACATTTAACAACATTAACGTGTTCCATTGGTGTTCATTGGGTCCCTTGGGGGCGCAACCCAATTCAAAGTGATTAATGGTCATTTTTAAATTGTATGTTCGAGAAAGCAAAACAATTTTGTATTATGAAGGTAGTAGGAGTCAAAAGAAGTTTCTGGATAATATTTAAGTCCTTTGGGGTGAATTTTGTCTTCTACCGACTGAAAATGTTTGCCTCAAAGCGCCAATTTTAGGTTTTGAAAAGAGAAAAAGTCAACCGCTGTCTTATCAGGTAAATACGAAAGTTGTTTGATTGTATTTGTTAAGTGTTTGGACAGAAATTCCTTCACACTGATAGTATTGTTTGGTGATGCGATATCATAGTGTGAAATCCATGATTTTTTCTTTCTATAAATTTGGCCTTTTTTTGATAATTTTGCTATCCCCAAACAACGAATATCATCTCCATAATATTTTACATTTGTCATCTGACCTTCTTGCAAGAACTTTGATTGCATAAAACTGCGATAACTAAAACAAAAAGTTACACCGCTTTAACATTTCCTCGTTTTTGATGTGATTTTTTCAAGTTCGTCTTAAATTGAAATCGCCTTTGCGAAGTTTATTGACTGGTTTGCATATCAAATTCATAAGCTGATATCTCACCAACAGCTATAATGATATTAATGAATGTGGGCACATTTTGGAATGTCTTTAGCGATCTCCATAAATCTGGTCTTGTCCAATCACGAATTTGGTCTTTAAAACGCCCCGATAATGTTCTTTATTTATGCTTTTGATCTTTGAAGTGTACAAAATCGAATCAAAAAAATATAGTCAACATTACCTTGAGTTTTGTCAATAATCAAAGAAAATAGTCAACATTACCTTGAATTCTGATCGACTTTGAGGTGATTTTTCTACGTCGACTCAGTTGAAAGGCGTCATTCTGAAGTTTATAAAGGAAAAATAGTCAACAATACCTCGATAATCAAAGAAAATAGTCAACAGTACCTTGACTTTTGTCGATAATCAAAGAAAATAGTTAACATTACCTTGACTTTTCATCGACTAGGACGTGATTTTTCCATGTCGACTCAGTTTGGAGGCATCATTCTGAGGTTTATCAAGAGTTTTGATTGTCAAATTTCTTCGATTTCTTTTTCTTTCGCCGACTGCTTGCTTCGTTGGTTTTTGTGCCACCTTACGAATTTAGATTGATTTGTAAGTTTTATTATTAATTATCTTCTTGTAAGGTAATGAACGGCTCTAATGGCATCTTACTGATGATGACCACATTAATGCAAATCCCCAGTGCGATGGCTGTTTTATAACGCCCGTTAAATTCTTTACGATTATTGCTTTCACTTTGATTTATTTCTTTTGTACTTTAAAGAATTTAATGACCCACAAAAGTTGTGCTAATAATATTGAATTTATTTGATGACTTTGCTGCCGCTCACTTGAGTTACTTGATCTCATTCGAGTGTTGGCGTTGGTTACACCAACTTCATCATCACGGCAACAACCACTTTGCGTTGCCGATGCCGGATAACTACAGCCAACAGAAACTGGTCACCAACATTCACGGATACAATTTAGTGTTAATGTTGTTGCGAATATTATTCAAATTTATGACCGATATTTTAGCGTTGCTCTCTATGTCTTCAGTGATTCACAACCTGGCCGTTCTGACCGTGTTTTTATTGACATTTTGGCCAACAGAAACAGAATAATGCGTTCAATAATGTAAAGTGACACTTAAAAGTGTATTAACAAAGAACTTTTTTATAGGTTTTTTTTGTTTCACTGTTGTTGCTGTTGTTATGTATTATAATTGTTATTATTATTAAGGTGGATTTTGTGAACAAATGGTGACAAGAAATAAAAATTATGAGTCCATTGGGACGCCATTGAGCCGGAAGGGATTTAAGCAGCTCGTTTGAGCTGGTGTGAATTAATTAAAGAGACGTTAAAGCAACAGTTTTCAATATGATATTCCATATTGAAATTTATAGCTGGTACGAATTGTTGTGACATAATGGAGGCGAAAAAATGAGTCATAAGTTAAGAAAATTGAAATAAAATGAAGTCATGTTGCATCATATGGGTGTGTTCTTAATATCTGTTTGATTTTAGTTTCAAAAATAAAACTACAGGAACTAAACGCAAAAACTATCTAAAGTTGAGTGTTGGAAACAAGAAATAGTTTTGTATTAGAATAGTGGCCCAACCTGGAATAAAATCCCTCTGCAATGGTCATATAAACAATTTTAATTTACTGCTAACACTTCAATACCTTAAAGCTTCAGCTTTAGCATTTTAAATTATTTTTCCATTAATTTATCCTGTCTTTTTTTATAATTTACTGTAATACCACTATGCAAGAACTAAAAACAACCAGGTGTGTTATTAACAACAATATATGAGTTCCCATTCATGTGAAACCTTTTAGATTTACATTTATTTTACATAAATCAATATTGCAGTTTATTTATTTATATTTATTTAAAAAGCGTTATTACATCGCTATTTTGTTTTTCAGGTTTTGCATACTACTCACAGATATAAAGGTATTTTGTGTGAGTATTGAAACATAAATATTTACTTTTTGGCAATTTATTGCTTAAATGGGAGGAAAATTACAAAAAAAATGGGTATACAAAGTACAGAAATTATTTGGTGATACTGTATCCAAGGCTGTATTTCATAGCTGTGATAATAAACTACTGATATAAGTACGTAAATTCGTTTCATTTGAGTTTATGCTCTCGAAGATACAAGAATTCTATGTGATCTTGCTATTTGCGTACGCCATAGCGTATGATTAATATTAATTCTTTGGTTGTTTTAGTTTTTCATTAATAACTTCTAAAGTTCATATGATAACTATTTAATTTAAACTGCTAATGGAAACTAAGACTTCTGGCAATGAATTCCTTTCACTATAGTATTTTGAAAAAAATAAATATATTTAAAAATAGCCTGCATATTGAAGATTTCAATGTTACGATTTCTACCATAACTTTTTTCGGTTTGTTGGCAAAAGTTTTCGATTTACCAAGAGTTTAACAGTTTTGTTTAATAATATTTAATAATGATGGCACAAATAATAACAAAACCAAGCTAAAATTAATCGTTTATTCTTCAATCCCCCTTTTTTTGTTTTGTTATTAGCCAGCAATTTGTGTTGCGAATATGGATTTCTGTGAAAATATGGAAGTTTAACGTAAACCCATTTTTTTGTTTTTGCTGGTACAGGAAATAATGGAACTGCGAGTACCCACAAAAATGCTTAAATGGCTCTTTTCTACCCAAACAAGGACAATGAATAACTGTAGCAAATATTATTGCGAAAACGGGGGAAAAGTGTAATGAAATAATAAAGTACATAGTCTGCGGCCAACCGTAATGAAAATATTGCGGTTGACTTGTTGTAGAAGGAAAAAACGGCAGAAAAAAAATGAAACTTTTTGTACCCGATGGTAAAATTGCTTAAAAAAATGTGGATTCTGCTAGTTAAGGGTTAACATGAAATAGTTATTTATGCCGTATTTTGTATACACATAATATAGTATTATTGTGGTAGGTCATAGCAGAATGGTTAGCAAAAGCAACTATGGTGGATATGATCATGGGTTCGAGCTAAAATACAACCATCTGTGTGTCCGTTGAGGGGCCGTCTTCTAAATGTGCAGCTGAACACTTCGACTAGTCAAGTAATCGTTAACTCTGGCAGAAGCTTCTGAAAGTGCTATTCGAAATGGTCATTAGACGTTAAAAATTAAATTTTCTACTGCAAAGATAAGATCGATTGATTTTTAGATTTGAAAAGAACCCGTTTTTGACACGCCCACAAAGAGTCATCCACGACAGTCCATGCTGGGATGGGTGAAAAAACATTCTGTTATGCTGATCGATTATCGTCCTTACTATCTTGGGTTCAAGCCGCGACTCAGCTTCCTATATATCTTTTAGCGTCTGCCAGTAACTTCGGTACAGTAGAACTCCAATTATTCGAATCAATTGGGACCGGACCACATTCGGATAATCAAAAATTCAGATAATTGGATTTTTTCTGAAAAAAGGGGATTTTAAAGTAAAAGAGCTTATTTTTGGCATTGTATGCATTAGTAAAGTAAAAAGACGTAAAAGTACATAAAAAGTTCAGTGTTTCCTATACATCTCGGTCAAAGTAAGCTGTTTTACACAAGACAAAAGCGATTCGGATAATCAGCGATTCGGTTGATCGGAGTGCGGATAATTGGAGTTCTACTGTACTTCTGACAAACACTTCGAATAGTCCTGTACTCGACAAGTCTAGTAAAAGTTTCTCAAATTGATGTTCGAAATGGTCATTATAGGTCACGTTCAGTGAGCCTGAAATTAGAATGCGTGGAAATGCGTGTGTGAGAAGCTCCTCTATATCACATTCATAGCATGCAAAGAATTTGGTTGTCAAAAAAAAGTATCAAGAGCAGATAATTTACAAAACGATTTTCAACATTTTTCGTTGCCACGGCTGTTTTCTATACCGAAGCGGAGTTATGAAAGCGAATTATCATTTAGTTCACAGTGCTCGATTTTGTTAATTCATCCCAAATGTGTCTTTATGATATTTACAATGGATAAAAATATCGGACAAAGAATTAGTCTCAAATTTTGTAATGCGAATGGAATTTTGTATACCGAAACATTGCAATTGGTGATTGATAATCGTCACTTAACTTTAAGTTAGCTAATTACTTGAAGTATTGGGAAGTAGTCAAAGAAACAGAAAATATTTATTCTTTACTTAATTTTATCGTAATTTAAGTTTGACTGATTTCGAAATATTATAACAAAATTATGCCAACAAATAATTCAGACATCAAAAGATTTTTTAAACTTAACTTTCGGAAAAGACTTTAGTTTTCTCCTCAAATTTTGTTTTATATACACTATCGAACCTCGTAGTGATGATTTGAGTTTTGGAAAAAGAAAAAAAGTTAGCTGGGGCCATTTCAGGTGGTTGTTCGCTTCAAATCTAAAGTGATAATTTTTTGAAAAATAAAATTCTAAGTAAAGAATTACACAAATTAAAAGGAATATTGTTCCAATCAAAACATGAATTTCATAGAATTCTACATGCTATAAAGAATGTAGAATCATAAATATCATCTACGATTTTAAATGGTGCTTCGATGTATTCATAAGCTTGTAAAATTGTAAAATAAATTTTGAGCTTTTGGCCAGAAATTTGTTCGTAACGATAACCTTGTGAGGTAGTGAATTTTTATGGTGCCAAATCAATAAGTTTCTTTTTAACAAATTGATCGTTTTTCAATGAATTTGATCTCTAAAAACCTGACGGAGCCAAAATAATATTCTCTATTCATCGTTTGACTATCTAGCAACGATTGCGGGTGCACAATGCTACGATAATCAAAGAAAATTGTCAACAATATCTTGGCTTTTGATCGATTTTAACGTGTTTTTTTTCGGTTTCGGCTGAGTTGGAAGGCGTCATTTCCAAGCTTGTTAAATTGTAAAATAAATGTTGAGTATTTGAACAGAAATTTCTGGTAGTGCATTTTTATGGTGCAAAATCCATAAGTTTTCTTCTAACAAATTGATCGTTTTTCAATGAATTTGTTCTTTAAAATACCTAACAAAGCTAAAATAACATTCTTTATTCACCGTTTGACCATCTGGCAACGATTGCGGGTGCACAACACCGCGATAATTAAAGAAAACTGTCAACAATATCTTGAATTCGAAAATGACGAAATGAATTTTTCGGCTTCGGCTCAATTGGAAGGCGGCATTTCCAAGTTTGTTAAATTGTAAAATAAATGTTGAGTTTTTGACCAGAAATTTAAGGTAGTGCATTTTTATGGTGCAAAATCAATAAGTTTCTTTTTAACAAATTGATCGTTTTTCAGTGAATTTTATCTCTAAAATACATGACAAAGCCAAAATAATGTTCCTTATTCACCATTTGCCCATCTGGCAACGATTACGGGTGCACAATACTGCGATAATCAAAGAAAACAGTGAACATTATCTTGACCTTTGATCGATTTTAACGTGTTTTTTCCGTTTTCAGCACAGTTGGAAGGCGTTATTTCCAAGCTTGTTGAATTAGTTGCATGTCAAGCTAGTAAACCAGTTGCAACATGTTTTATAAATGTGGGTTCGGAATTAACTCATTCCATTATGTCTTCAGTGGCCTTTACGTGATTGAGTTTTTGACAAAAAATTTAGGTCTTTCGGATGTAGTCGAGCGCCAATGCTTTTCATGTCTAAACTAGCAAGTAAAATGTAATTGATCGATTCATGAGAGACAGAAAGTTTAATGGCAAAATTTCTCAAATTTATCTATCGATTTTTAGTTGTTAATTCTTTAGACGTTCACTGTCGATCAATGTGCTGGTCGATCTTCCACTTTTCTCGACCATTTTGGAATAGACTGCACCACTTACCAATGCGTGTTTTTGATCGATTCACTATAGGCCTTCTGTGATAGTTTCGACGATTCAGTATACCAAACTTCATTTGAGTACAAAAATTGTGAGGCAAATTCTTTATTTGATATTTTTATGCATTGTTTCAAGTCCCAAACCACACTTGAGTTAAAGCGACAAAATCCAGCACTTTAGCAAATATATAAATAGCAGATGGCACTTAAACTGGGCGTTAGTATAAAGAACGGTTGCTCTAACTTAACGACAAAAAGAATTTTGATAATTCCTTCAATTGGACCGTTTAAACTATCAATATCTGACCTCGTATGTCATTAACTTTGTTCCGTAGATGAAATCTGGATAAAACACCTTTAACTGGTTTTAACTGCTAGTTGAGTAGACAAATGGCAAATTTTTGAGTAACTCAAAGATGGATTTCCCAAAAAAAAAAAAGTCGGCCTTAAGGGTCAGAGTGACTTTATTAAAAGTATAAAAAATTATCAGGCGCTTTATATGGAACTCTACTACTCTCTACGTTCATCATACTGCAAATAAACCATTTTATTGCTTAGGTTTGCCATAATTCCACCATTCATGATTCACAAATCAAATTCAGTGCGTTTAAAAAGTATTTTGCATTCTCTCCTCTATGCATGTGAATCAAATAAAAGATCGAAAAATATGATAAAATTTTTGTTTTACTGTTTTCGAACACACCAAATATCAAGTATCGCTGTTGCAGTCATCGACCGTCCAACCGGCTGACCGTGTTTATATTGAGATTATTGCGGCAAACATAATTGGCATTCAATAAAGCAATGCAAAAAAATCGTGATAATTACAGTGCTAATAGCCAATAACAGTATAAGCCACATATAAGCAGCACAACTCCATGGCACAGAAGTGCTAATAACCGAAAAAAATCGTACGCATTCACGGGTAGACAGCCAGCTCTCCCTGCATTTCAATGCAGCCCAAATGTCACTTGCAAAAAGTCTCCACAATTCGCATCATTTCAGATTGCAACAAAAACCTGGGGGGCTCTCCAGCGCAATGTTGAATAAATATTGGATTTTTAATTAAAAATTCAAATCATATACAAAATACATAACTTTATTTGTGGGTATTTTCTTCTTTTGTACTGTAGACCACTTTTATGCCTCAGACCTCCGGCAGTTCTGTATGCAACAGCCAAGGCAACAACAGCACCAACAATTTTTTTTGTATTTTGTTGGCCGCAAATCCACCCATATATGAGCATTAGCTGATGTTGATGGGTTATCCGTATGTTGGTTCCCATTTACATATGTTTTAGTATTTACGCTTCGTTAAACGTTTGCGGTGGGGTTACTCTGAACGTGGCACATTGTTCTGCATGCAAAATGGTGCAAGTGACTCAGATGTGCGGCACTTGTAAAACACACGCCACTGTCACCCACCCATCCACACCTATTAACTCAAAGTGAGTGGTATTACAGCAGCATAAGTATTTGCAAAACTATGCTGAGCCAATCAGTGTTGGTATGAAAAATTCACGAAAGTTGGAGAAAGATAAGGAATCCAGTGGATCAGAACTTAGAGTCGGTTTAATCAGCCGAATCAGTTTTTCTTCAGATGGCCTACTGTTGTTTCCAGACACGATTTTGGGCCATTACTGCAGAAAGCAGCGGCCGCTGAACTGACCAAGAAATTAAAACTGTTTTGAGAGATTTTACTGCCAGAATAGGAAAAGAAGATTCGAGACGATCACTCTAAGTAAGAACGCTTTCGATAATATGTTTGGATCGTTTACTTTCATTGCCACGGAGCGTGGCAATATGTGGAGCCACTTTTGCATACAATGATGAGCACAAATCAAATTGGTTATTTCTAGTTCATAAAATGAGAGAACACATGAAAAACTGCGCTCACTCAAGTCCTTGCATGGTAAAAAATATTGCACAGGTCTCAGGAAAAGTGACAACGCGATGCCGTAGCCAAAGGTAACACGTATTGTAAAAGAAGGACATGAGAAAAAGATAAAAATGGCAAATCATCCTGTCTTAGGGAACAAAAAGGTTGTGAGGATATCGAAAAGAAAATGCTATCAAAAGGTAAAAATTGAGTGCATGGGGTTCCCTCATAAAAATCCAACGGTAGAAACTGGTAACGGATAAGTGAAATGTACTGCAATAATGTGGAGACAACATTTTGTGCAAGTTGTTGGTCTCACATGGCAGCGCAAGTGAAGAAATCAAATCAATTATAGATTTAGCCATATTCTGTCCACCATCGAGCCCAAATGAGATCAGAATAGCAATATCATGGCTTAAAATCGACAAAACTGAAAATGAGGATGCCCTTCTCTCACAGCTCTGGCGGCCATGATCTCATAATGAGACTGCATCCTGTTCCCAGAGCTCTGTAAGACGGGCAGCCATAATATATAATGAGTCGGCATAAGCTATGAAAAACGATTTGGCTCAGTGCGGCAGTAAATCTTGTAACACAGCAACTGATCAGATATTCACATTTGCGACAAATCCTGAAAGGGTGTTAAGAAAAACATGGCAGTTTCTCATTGACTGTAAAGCTGTCATCGACAGTCCGATGCAGCAAAAAGAAAAAAACCGACAGTTTCTCATTGACTATAAAGCTGTTATCAACGGTACGATATAGCAAAAATTGTACGAAATTATGGTCATGTTTATAAGTCGCTGTAAGATATCACTGTCCGTTTCGAAATCTTCGGTATTTCGGATAGGCATAAATCTTACTAAGACATGAGGTTTTCGGCAAAACAGCAGCCTATCTTTTGGCTACTTTTGGCAATGATTATGCGGAAAGCTTCTGCAAACATATCTAGGATCATCTTCAATAAAAGCAATATGTTATTTGCGTTTAATAATGATATAGATATCATTGGTCGAAAACTGATTAATGTTACTGCAGCCTTATCATACAATAAAAAA
Source organism: Philornis downsi (assembly GCA_019455685.1). Lineage (NCBI taxonomy): Eukaryota > Metazoa > Arthropoda > Insecta > Diptera > Muscidae > Philornis > Philornis downsi. The sequence goes on from JAHXMU010000485.1 coordinate 128,065, forward strand.
GAGTAGAGTAATGTATATAACTGTTGGTTAGCAAAGGTAAAGTCAATTTATTTGCTTCGGTGAGCAAAAAATCGATTTCTATAGGATACTGCATGAACATTGACAAATATAGGATTGTGAATTTTTCGGTTTTAAAAGTAAAGTTAAATAAAACGCGCGCAAAGCTATGATTTCGATGATTATGCACGAAATAGAATGTATTGATTGCAGCTGTGGATGCTTTTGAGGTAGTTTTCAACCACATTTTCGCACATTTCGGGCGGTATCTCGGGGATAACTTGGCGAACGTTGGTTTTCAAATGCTCCAACGTTTGGAGATTATCCGCGTAAACACGTTCTTTGACGTAGCCGCATAATAAAAGGCTAACGGCGTCAAATCGCATGATCTCTGTGGCCGATTGATCTCGCCAAAAATGAAATTACGCTCTCTGGAAACTACTTATGCAATAATGCCAAAATCGTTCTTGTTGTGTGAGTCTTGCTGAAACCACATATCATCATATCATAATTTTCAATTGCAGGTTAAAAAAAGGTCGGTTATCATACGATCATACTCTCTGAATTGAAACTCGGATTATCCGCCACACTTTCACTAAAACAAGCGATATATTCGGCAGTGCGTACATATTCGTAACGCTTCCATTATTTTCAAATTTCTTTATAATCTTGCCAATTCCTTGCACAGTAGGTCGCGATTATGACGACGATAATCATCTCGTAATGCATGGGAAGTGTTCACGTTTGAATCACCTCCTTTTTAGTAAGTTTTAATCTTTTGTATTTCGTTCTTCAGTTATTAAACGATTCATATTCGTAAATCGCAAACCTTTTACTGAATAAATAACACTTCAGATGACAAGTATTTAAAAGGTGACAGCCTTGCTAGATCGTCGATCTTGAAACCACTAAATGGATACATTACAACATTCAAATTCCATTCATCGTGCATGCATTCCTTCATCCGAATCGTGTTAAGCAGCTGATGCATGATGCATGTTTATCGGCTCCATATAACCCCTACTTTGTGCGGTTAAAAACCGAATTCTTTGAATCGAAGGCTTAGCGATTGAAAGTCCATATTTGAGTCAGCGCTGTTGTAGTCATTTTTAACTATGTTTTTGCATTCTTTTGTGATTACACGATTCAAACCTTTCACTAACTAAAAACACTTCAGATGACAGGTATTTAACAGCTGACAGCCTTGCCAGACCGGAGGTTTTCAAACCACTAAATAGATAATCCCGTATAATCTTGCTTTAGTGGATGATTTCATCTATTTCGCTTTTGCCACCTACAAAACTAATGATGTCAGTCTGGAAATTAGGAGAAGAGTGTTGCTTGAGAGCAGATGTTATTATGGGTTCAGCAGTCGATTTAGAGACAAAATGTTTTACCCATTAAACAGAATCAACTATTACTATTGAAAACTAGCATAGAATATATGGATCCATAATCGTTAGTAGAGAATATTGGCGTCGTATGCCTGAAGAGATGTATGAGCTTTACAACGATATCAGTGTGATTAAGCGGAAAGCACAAACAACTAAAGTATTTTGAAGTTTAACGAATTAGCCATCCTGGCGACTATCGAAAGTAATTAATTTTACCTGGCTTTGCATCACAAAAGCTGTCAATAATACTTACAAAACGCCAAAACGAAATCAAACCGAAAAATAATTTTGATTTGTTTCAGTTTCTGCAATTCAAAACTATGAGCAACTTTAGTTATAATTCTCTCAATCCAAATAAATTGCATTACATTTACTTTTAAAACTAAAGGGTGGCGCTTACTCGTAAGTAACATTAACGGCGACTATATTGAACGCGTTCTTGTGCATCATTTGGTTTTAACTCGTGAACCAATTGCATCTTATATGGGAAAAGATGTAACATATGTAAAATTCTTTGAAAAGACCGCCTGAACATCTCTAACAGCTGAGAACGTCGCCTGCTGGAAGTTTCGGGGTTGCACTCAAGCAATGTTCACTTCATTTCGAACTGCACGAGGTCTTCAAACACGCGGAAGATCACATACAGCCCCTTGTTGCCCAAAACGCTGAACCAATCGGTAAATTGTTGGAGCGCTAGAAGCTTTTCGAACATGAAAGAAATTTCGTAATGATCTGAATCATCGAATGCTGACTTTCAAAGTAAAATTGAACAACTTTGGTTCTTTGTGCTGTGCTGAGCCTTTCCATCATAAATTTCCCAAGTACAAGAACGTGCATATTGCATCATCTTTTTCTGCGGGGTAGAAAAGGCGCGGGTGGGGGCGCCTACATCGTTGGGTTGGCATGGAGTTTTAGTCGCTATGAATCACTTCGACGGGAAGCGTCGCGCATTTTACGAGAACTCTCGTTCATATATTGCTACTAGGCGACTATGTTGTGCTGAATATGGACTACGGCGAATTAGTGAAGCTCCGAGTGCTAATTTAATTAAAATATGGGTAAAGCATTTTGAAGAGACCGGTTCAACATTTAAACCACAAGCAAATGGTCGCCCAAGAACATCTCGGACCGAAGACAATGTTGAGAGAGTTATGGAGTCAGTACGAGGAAATCCACAAATGTCGACTCGCAAGATATCGTCTGTCTTACAATTATCGCGACGAAGTTTGCAACGAATTTTAACATTAGATCTTAAACTGCATCCATATAAGCTGCAATTACAACAAGAATTGAAAGAGTCTGACTTCATAGCAAGGCTCGCATTTGCTAATGAAATGCTTAATCGATTTTCCAATTTTGACAATATCCTTTTCTCTGACGAGTGTTGAGATGTTGGACGGATTTTTGGCTCCAGAAATTGAAAGTTCAAGAATAGTGAATCCCAGAACTTGGTTCCAACAAGATGGAGCTACCTGTCACACATCAAATGACTCCATGGCGGTGGTGAAGCAGATGTTCCCTGGCAGACTGATTTCGAAAAGAGGTGATATCCCATGGCCCCCACGTAGTCCAGACTTGACGCCTCTTGACTTTTTTTGTGGGGATACCTCAAACACAAAGTTTACAGTAATAATCCAAGAAACATCGCTCAGCTCAAGGAGAATATCCGTGGTGAAATGGCAGCCATTACACCAGTATTACTGAAGAAAGTTTTCAATAATTTTCGTTTGCGGTTAGAGGAGTGCCGTCGTAGAGAGAGTCACCATTTAGGTGATGTTATTTTTAAAAAATGAACTCTATTTATTACTCTACAATGCCTTAGATTTATTTTAAATATGCACGTTCTATTGCGCCACCCTGTATTATTTAGTTAATTCTGAAAGACACAAAAAAAAAGACTTAAACGAAAATTGTATTCACTGATCAAATCTTAACGTTGCTTATGCGCCACCCTATACAAATAATTTAGATTGTTCTTCGGTTTATGAATCGTTACGTTTTTTGTTTCATTTGGAAACTTTCAACTCAAACTACAAAATTTGCATTTTTTTCGAATATGAATCAAAATTAAATTTCTGATGTTAGCGTTTCGTGAGGATCCCTAAAAATTCATAACAGAAAAATGTGTTTGTTTCTTAGTGTAGTATCTAAATAGTGTAATATCTAAGAAATAAAATAATTTTTCTGCTATGAATTTTTAGGGATCCTCATGAAACGCTAACATCAGAAATTTAGTTTTGATTCATATTCGAAAAAAAATCCATTTCAAGGAAAATGAGGTTATAAATACTACAAGGAATGTAGGTAATATTAATTGTAAAATTAATTGTATTGCGAAATATTAATTTTATCAGTTGCATAACTTAAACATTTCAACTGCATTTATCACATATCCTCGTACATAACTCTGTTCTATTCATAATAATGGCAACAAGCAGTAGTACAAAGTAGTGCTAACACTAAAATGCATAAAGTTACTACTTCTATTAGGTGAAAAGAGCTCATTTGCAACATTATATTTATGTTGTATTTTCAAGTGTCATGTAGTGGGTTCTTTTGTTGCCGCAATAGTTTACAATAGCGCTAGAACATCAAAGAACATTCCAAACGTGTGGCAATTTTACTTAAAAATCTAAGCAATTTAGAGTCAGCTTTGCTTAATAACAATTGCAGGAAATATACATTTGGTTTGTTCTTAAAACCTTTAAGTTTCATTAAAATCACATATATTTCCTACACTCTAAATAGAGCAAAGTTCGTTCTATATTGTTTGTGATGTTTCCATACTTACGAATTACGCCATCATCTTAATGAAAACGTACCATCGAAGTACCCTTTGTTGACCAGACAACTTTTGGCCCTAGGATATCTATCTATCGTCGATCGAATCAAATTCGATATTTAGCTGTTATTACATTCCCTCAACCATTACTGGCTAATTAGAGATTTTTATTAGTTTTTTTTTCAAGTTCGGTGAATCGAACGTTTCTACTTACAATCATATATTTAAATGGTGCAGCTCTAATAATAAAGTTGATAATAATTGGAGACTATTTATTATTATATTGAAAATTCCAAAAAGTTGTTACATAAAATAGAACACTAATTGTAATACAAGAAGAAATTCAAATAATTTTAATTAATTATTAAATTTGATATTATTATTATTCCCTCTTTTTTGTTTTTTTTTTGGTGTATAAAATCCAATTTTATTTTACATGTTAGTTGCGCAACTAACTTCTCGCTGTTGTTTTTTATATAAAAATTCAACTTTATTATAAAAATATGTTTACAAATGATTCATTAAAAGTATTGCCCATCGTTAGCTACTACTTTTTCCCATCTTTCTGACAAAGCTCGAATTCCGTCACGGTAAAGCTGTTGATATTTTGAAGTTATCCACGAATCTAGCCATTTCTTGATGTCGTCATATGAGTGGAACTTCTGGTCAGCCAGACCGTGAGCCATCTAACGGAATAAGTGATAATCGGACGGCGCAATATCTGGAGAATATGGCGGATGGGGTAAGCCTTCCCACTGCAGCGTTTCCAGGTGGGTTTAACGGGCTTGGCCACGTGAGCCCGAGCGTTCTCATGCTAAAGAATCACTATTTCGTGCCTCTGCGTGTATTGTGGAAGTTTCTTGTGCAGAGCTTGGCTCAATCGCATTAATTCAAGTCGATACCGATCCCCAGTGATGGCTTTGCTTGGTTTCGACTGCTCGTAATAAATAACACCGACCTGGTGCCCCCAAACACAGAGCATAATCTTTGCAGCGTGAAGATTCGGCCGAGGCGACTACGTAGAAGCCATGACTTTCTTTTCTTTGGATTGCTATAATGAAGCCATTATTCGTCACTTATTACAATACGATGAAAAACACCTTTTTTTTGCCGCTTTTTTCGCAGCTGTTTACAACGCTTAACGTCCCTTAGCTTCAACTCATAAGGAACCCACGTTCCTTGCTTTAGAATCATTCCCAGCACATGCAATCGCTTGAAAATGGCTTAACGAGTAACTCCTAACACTGAAGTAAGCTCTACCTGCGTTTGGCAGGGATCCCCATCGATTAATGCCGTCAGTTCTGTGTTTTTAAAATCTTCCTTCACGCAAACGGTCGTCAACATCAAAATCACCGTATTTAAAGCGGCGGAACCAATCTCGACGCATTATTTCACTTAAATCAGCATCTCCGTGAACGTATTGAAGCTTTCAATAAGCTTCAGCCGCCGTTTTCTTGGATTGAAAGAAGAAAATCAATACTTCCAGCAACATCGCAATTACCGTCTTTAAAGCGGCGGAACCAATCTCGACGTATTATTTCACTTAAAGCAGCATCTCCGTGAACGTATTGAAGCTCTCGATTAACTTCAGCCGCCGTTTTCTTCGATTGAAAGAAGAAAATCAATGCTGCCCGCACATGACGATTATTTGGCATAAACCAAAAGAATATGATGTCAAAAGAAAATCAGTATTATGTCGTGTCAATATATTTACCATTTGCCTAAGCTTGGCTCATGACGTTTAAGATAGAGCAGAATCGACTAACATTTACAGCTGGCGCCATCTACTGGCAAACGGCGGGAACTTAGTTGCGCACCTGATAATTAATTGGTTTTGAAGATAATAGTCCGTAAATGATCTCATTCACACATATGGAACACCTGATCTGAAAATTTTTCATTGCGGGATCGTCTCAATTATTGCTTTAATGGACTGCTTCAATTCGGTCTTGCTCGACATAACCCCTTAAAACAAACAGTTTAGTGCAATTGGATTAGGTGATTTCGGGGGGTTAGCGGAAAGTGAAGTTTCTGGATATTAATTGGTTTGGGAATTTTCGTTGGAGCTCTGCGTTAACTTTGTATGCAGTTGCTCTATCTTGCGGGAACCAAATACTGTTGAAACGTATACGTCCTCGGCGCAGTTCTGGGTAAAATAAACTCCTTAAATATCTTTAAATAACGGTAATAACACTACGTTAATGTTAACAGTAATAACTACACGTTTTATGTGTGTTTGTTCACGATTCGTGCGCCACCCTGTATAACACAAACAATAATTTCGGCGATTTTCATATTATGCGATATTATCGAACAGAGAAGCCGAGTTAAATTTAATTTACGAAATGAAATTTTTGCTGAAAAAAACATTTAGAATGTTGCAGAAGACCTTCGCCCTTTACAAATAGGAAAACAAAAGGAAAAGAAGGCCCGTAAGTTCAAAAAAGGCCGGGAACGAATTGAAGATAAAGAGTGCCCAGACGACTGTCAATCTTGACCCATGAAAGTCGTTCGATCATATCCAAGAATTGATACTCAAAAGGCAATAATTAGATACCTTAACGATAATGGTGGCATTTCAAGCGAATCAAGCGAAATTTTGGGTTTTAGTTAAATTTCGATTGATATCAAAAGCACTCAACTTTTCCAAAGGAGTTTTTGCACTTTATTACAGATGGTAAGACTTGGATCTATGTTTTTGATCCGAAAATAAGCAAACTTGAACTCCATTTGATGTTATGCATTCACTGCTTGAACCTGTGTCGAAAGGACCAGGCTTGAGCTTATGCCGAAATCCGTTGAGGAAAACAATCTGAACAATTTTCATCCCTACCCATTGAGTTGGAAGCAATTCTATGTCACTAATTTAATATAGTAATATATATGTATATATAGTAATATATCGCAAAATCACGGCAAATATTGTATAACATTTTGACTTATAAAAAATTATAATACAGCACCTTCTAAGTGTACTTTTAGCCTTCTCGGACACTTGGCGCCGCTCTTCACAGTATATGGTTAGGTTGTTTTACTGAAATCCCATTTTTTCTTCGAAAATGTTCTGCGGGATATTAGATAACCCATCATAACATGATTCAAACAATTGTTCACCTTGATGCCAGTGTCAGTAATGTCCTCCCAGTAAACACAAAGGATAAATGGGAAACGTATCATATCGTACATTGATTAAAAACTCATCGTCGACAAACCATCCTCAGCACGAACAAAAACAAGATTTAACTACTTCAGGTCCATTCCATCTTTACCCAAAATGGAATGGTAATAAAAACAGTGTCATTTGATGTCATTCATAATAAGAGAAATCAAATCACAAATGCCTTGATTGTTCCATTGTGTCATTGTGTTATCTCGTGTCAAGAGGCCTGCCAGGAACTGCAGAAAGAAAGTGTCAGTGTATTGATCTGTGGTACCAACCAAGGAGCTGCTATGTTGGTGGTAATGTGTGAGACAAGTGGAGCATAATGAAGTGTCTTTGGTAAGCTTTGACTTGTATAATTTATTGCAAGCTTGTTAAGCTTGCCAACTTCGGATGGCCGTGAAACATAAGAGTGAGACGGCAACAGCAATGGATATTGTAGATTTTGCCCTTGACACCGAATCAAATTGCGTTATAAAGAAATCTATACAGACGGCTTACGGAAAATTTCTTTTAGGAGGAAAGTTTCGTTGTTTCTTGATCAAACGAACAAAATTTTCTGGGAGATCAGCGACAACAACCAATATTGCAAATTTTTGCGTGAGAGGTACCAAATTACGAGTGGCGATATTGGAGGTATTACAAACTGTTTTCTGCAATTTTTCTTTACGATCAAAAAGTGGCTGCCAACTTAAGTTTTCGTACAAAAAAGTCGTAATTGATTGGTCTTTATATGCCGAGGAAATACATATTTCTCGTGTGAGAGGAATCGCTCATATAAAAAAGTTTTTTTTAAAAAAATGTTGATTGCCTAAACTTTTTTGGTAAAAAAATTGTTCGGCGAAATACCTTTTATCACCTGCCAACAGATTTTTTCTTTACCTAATATTTCGTCTACTAAATGAATATCTTTTATATATAAAAACTCTCATATATGAAATTTCCCATAAGAAACTCGCATATTTCACCTCCATAACTTTTTGTAAAGTGCTCGCAATTCGTTTATGCCCTCCTTTCCTTTCCTCCTTTTATGTTTCTGTAGTTCTTAAAGCCACTTCTGTGTCAAGTGTCAAGTGTTTATTACCAATAACCTTCCCCTGGCTATGATGCAGTATTTCCGATGTTGCTGCGCTTGCAGATGATGCTGCTGGCCGCGATATTGATGACCGGCCATGCTGCAGTTGATGCTGTTGCTGATAAGAAAAATTAATGCAGAACAAAATCTGATTTTTATAATGGCATTAACAAAGAATTACACAACACAGCACTCCAGGCAAGCGAAAAAAAACCAGAATACAAAATAATTGTAGTCGGGAATTTAATTAAAATTGACAAGTTCGGACAAGTAAAAGAGTATGTTCATTATGCTGTTTTTACCCTGTCCCCTTCCCTTCCATTCTCTTTACATACGACAGACGAATCATGGCCATGGAGTCAGACAAGCATGCATGAATGATGTGTTTTGCTCCTCAGCATATTCATACGTTTGTAGACCCTGAAAAAGTGATTCGTTCTGGAAGATGGAATATAAGAAATATTCTGAAAAAAGGCAATCTAGTTAAGCATGAAATTGTACTGATATCGTAAGAGTTTATAGCACATTTGAAGTTTTCTCGTAAACTTACCAAAAAGGAATTTCGTTCTGCTATTTAGCAGAATATGACAAGAGAGTAAAATGGATTCGTGTGAGAAAATGATTAAGATGTTTTTGACCACATAAATAACTGATAGACAAAGGTGTAATAGCATTGAAAATTTAGATTGTTTAAAAAGAATCTACCTTTAAGCCAAATATTGTATGAGAAAAATTAATTTATGAAAAAATGGCTGAACAAACAACCTTTGAACGAGAAACTTTGGCTTAACTCTTAACTTTTCTATGAGACTGTTTGCATATTAGAAATTTGTCTATAAACAAAAATTTAATTTTTTTTTTTTTATAAGAAAACTTTAACTGATGTGAAAATTTTCTATAAGGAATCTTCAATGATGCTCAACTTTTTAATAAGAAAATGACCAGCTGTTCCGTGAGAAAACTGTCTGGTCTTCTACAATTCTATGGAGAAACTTTGCCCGAGTGTGAACTTTTCTAAGGCGTCCATTTTCCTTTATGAAAAAACTTTAAATTAGCGTCATCTCCCCTATGGGTAAATATTTTTTTTTTTTTTTTTGAAATTAGTTTGTTCTATGGGAAAAGTTTATTTCATCATCAAATTCTCTATCAAAAAAAAAAAAAAAAAAAAGAGAAAAAAAGAATAAATATATTTAGGCATCAACTTTTCTTTAAAAAAAAGTGTGTTTCGGTGTCAACTTTTCTATAAGAAAACAATTTATATGAGCGTAAACTTTTCTCTAAGCAAAACAAAACTTATATGAGCGCCAACCTCTCTATGAAAACAGTTTATTTGAGAGTCAACTTTTCTATGAGTACAGTTAATTTCAGCGTCAACCTTTTTATGCCAAACGTTTATTTTAGTGTCAACTTTTGTATGCCAAACATTTACTTTAGCGTTAACTTTTTTATGCGAAAAGTTGATTTTACCGTCAACTTTTTTTATGAGAAAAGTTTACTTGACCACCATCGCCTGTTCTCAGAAGAAAGTTGGCCTGATCGTCATCATATGTTCCATGAGAAAAACTGACTTGACCTATTCTATGAGGAAAGTTGACTTTACAGTCACCTATTCTATGGGAAAAGTTGACTTGACCGTCATCTATTCCATGAGAAAAGCTGACTTGACAGTCACCTATTCTATGAGAAAAGTTGACTTGACCGTCACCTATTCTATGCGAAAAGTTGACTCGATAGTCACGTATCGTATGAGAAAAGAGAAGTTGACCTGATCGGCAAGCAGGGTATTCCTATCTCAGAATGGGTAACTCATACACAACGTAGGGGGAGATCAGAAATTATCGCTTACACACATCATGGGAAATGATTAATGACATATGCCACTGCTCACAACATTGGGTAACTATACACGAACACAATTCACCACTTAGTGACAATGACTTATGAGTTTTCTTAATTAGCAAGTTTTCGTGGGAGAAATTTGTGTGGATTTTTGCCTCCCTAAATATAAAACCTCCAACCTTTCAATCGATTAGTCTTTTTTGCCAGTTAGTTAGTTTTAAACATTATAAAATACTACCGGAAACATTTGGCCACGAGGGAGATGTCTCCGAGAATCGATATTGTTTCTAATACGTAAGTGTGATAGTTATTAATTTGAGGTCGCGTATGATTAATATTAATGTGACTTGTGTTTGATGACATGTTTCGGTACAAATTAGCTAATTTGTGTAAATGAACAAACATTCAAAAGCTTTTTAAAAGTTTTTTGACCATAGTCATTTCATGAGTTCGGCCTGATAGTTGGTTAGTTTTGGACGATAAAAAAAACTACCGGAAATATTCGGCCGCGAGGGAGATGTTTCCGAAAATCGATATTGTTTCTAATATTGACGTATGTGTGATATTTATTAGTCCGAGGTAAGCAAAAACTACGTATGAGTAATATTAATTTGACTTTTGCTTTATGTCATGTTTCGCTACAAATGGCCTAATTTTTGTAAATGAACAAATATTTGGGATTTTTTTTTAAAATACACTCTGCGGATATGCACTTCCAGTTAAGGTTTTTTAGATGACTTTGAAAATCGATATTGTATGTAATACGTATGTGTGATATTCATTAATTTGAGGTCAGCAAAAAGTACGTATGATTAATATAAATTTGACTTTTGTTTGATGACGTATTTTGATACAAATTACCTAATTTTTGTGAATGAATATATATTGAGTCATTACATTTAGTAATCTTACATATGCCTAAGACAGTTACATTGCTAATATTTCGATGGAAGGGCTTTAAAGAATCCCAGCTACAGGTTTATTTCCGTTATGCTATTCAACATGAATATGAATGAATTTAAGATACACAGTTCCATCATCATTTCTTTAGTGTCACTGCGACATCGCCTTTCTTGACATGAATGCTTTTACAAATGTTTCGCTGGGTTAATATTAATTTCATTTAATTTTCAAGCTTCTGCGGACTACTGCCAGCGGAAGAATTAATTAGGGAATATGATAAAATCACAACTCAACTCCATGCTTATGGTTGGGTACCAGAAACAACGTCGGCTTCCACTCTTGTGGCGTCTGTATGCGACTTTTAAGTGTGAACTCTGGCAAATTAGACAACTCATCAATTATTTCTAAGGCGTAACATCGTTAAGATTTACGTATTGAAAAGTTCTTCGTTTGATGGTGTCAAAAGGGGCGTTAAGCAAAGTTAATGTATTTTCCAAAAAGCCACGACACGCAAACCATGAGTGCGCCAAAAGTCTACAACAGGAAAAGAAGCGGAAAGGAATTTTTGTATTGACTTAAGACAAATTAAGTAATTTGTAGTGGGAGCAATGAACGAAAGGCGACAATAATATACATGAGTAAATACAGAACGAAAACAATCAATGCTGAGGCTGAGGTCGGGTCTGGTTTTGGGGCTAAGAGATTTCTTGGGGACATATTTCAATATTTAATTTCAATTAGTTCTTTAACGTGGTTACACTTGAAGCTGACTTCATATCCGATTTATTATTTTAATGAATGTTTATCTTTGGCGCAATCTGGAGTATTATTTGCTGGGAATTGTGTGCTCGAATTTTGGGTCTCTGCATATTTGAAATTGCTTTCTTTTCCTTTGCTTTTAGTTGATTTCTCTATGGTTAATGTTTTGTGGTTTACAGACACTGCTTACGTTTTTTAAAGAGTCTTTCGGAAATATTTGCTGTTTATTTAAACGTTAATATGTAAATCGTACCTTATTATGAATCAGCGGCGACTGATGCGCTTCTGAATATTCAGTTGAAACATTTGTGTCATATTTCTCTTGTTTGATTCTATAGGAACCCTCACAGCTTGTTTTGGTGGTGTTGCCGTTTTGGGAAAGATATGCAAACACAAATTTTGTGGGCATGAAGTGTGGTAAATTTTTGGATACTAAAAGGCAAAATTGTTATGCTTAAAATACATGGGATCGTTATTTGTAATAAGTTGCTGAATCGCAAAAAAAGGAAACATATGTTATATTCATACACATATGCGTTATGTATATATTTTGTTGTTGTTGTTGTTTTAATAAAGTAAGCAATTCGAAGTAATCTAATAAATATATCATAGATTTTAATATTTTGAAAATGAGTAAGAAATTTAAAAGTCATTTCACTTGTAAATGATAACTTAAAGCCTTAGGAATGCTGCTGTAAGGATTCCACAAATCTTATATGAATTATCCTTACGAAAATTGTTCTTATTCCAAACCTTCTGAAGAGAATATTTTTAAGTTAATATTTTCATATATATTTTGCTTTGAAGCAATTTGCCTTGTAAATCAAAATTAAGTTTTTGGCGACTGACAAAAAAATTTGAAAAAATTCAAGGAAATAGCATATAAAATTTAGTAAAAACTGCTTTAGCTTTTACTTACTTGAAGGCCGGATTAATCACCATTTCGCGATTGCTAAAGAAGAAAACAACGCTCTGTCTTTAATTTTCAAGATGTTGCGGAATTATTTTTCAAAATAAGTTCAAAACAGTACTTTAAAACAATCAATTCGATATATTAAACGATATATTATTAAACATTATATACATATTTTGGAGTCATCTCCATTCTTCAATAATACTTTTAGTTATTTTGTAAAATGAGGCGAAGAAAAATGCTTAGAAATATAAGAAAAGAAAAGAAAATTCGTCTAAAATATAAAATGAGAATATTCCGCAAACATATTTTGAGATTTTAGAAGAGATTGTATTCTTTTCATTGTGTACATAATTTCAATAAAAGTTCTTTAGACAAACGATCATTCTTAAAATATATTAAAGTTCAAGTTTGTTAAGATTTGTTGTTAATGTTTTGATATAACACTTAATATATCTGTGCTTACAAGGGAAAATGACTCAAGTGGAGTTAAGACGAAATCGACTTTATTCACTATTATTATTTTTCTTATATAGATATTTATTTGCAGCTAATCCCCAGTGCAAAATTAAGTGTAGTTCACAAGCTATAGCAATTTTTAAATTTTCTCAAAATAGCGTTTTTGTTTTTGAAAAAACTACTTAATATTTCTAAATATTGATATAACGGAGAATGAGTTCTTCTGCTATTATTGTTTTAGTTCTAAAGGCGCATTTGGTCGTCTAGTAAGCCTACTAGATTCAACATTTTGTACATTTCAAAAAATCACAACATTTCTGAAAACAGTAAACTAGGAATTAAGTCGTTTTTCCTTGCAAACACTGATATACACTTAGCAAGTATAGTGCGGCTGATGAATGCTGTTATCAAGATCACTTTACTTGAAAACGCTTTGCTTTCCAGAACCGAAAGAAAATTTCTTTAAGCTCTATGAGGTTTCAACAAGACGAACCGTCTGTCTTGTTGACACCTAGGACTTGTATGGCAAAATTGCAGCGAAAATGGGTCAATTTCCAGAAACTCCACTTTGCAATGACCCCTAAGCGTTTCAATGCACCTAATCTGAAAGCCTCTACAATTTGTGTAAGCAGAAAACTTCGCCGAACTCGCCCTCTTAACGGGCATACCAATACCATACAATACGGGTATACATATACCATAAGCACTACACTAAAAAAAATTAGAGAAAAATTTTCGTAATTTGTGGAGATTTATAAGCAGGTTAGAAGATTGGGCAAAGTGCACCAAAAATAATTTCCATAATCGTCAATATAAAAAATCGCTAAAATTAAACTAAAAATGTATTCTAAAAAATAGTGCTATCTAAACGTACGCTTTTTGTCTCCGACGAATATATCAATTTAGTATCGATAAATTTCTAAATAATCGCTAAAATGAAAAAAGCGCTAAAATCACAACGCGATCAAATCTCTGTTATGAAGCTGGAAACTGTGAAAGTCATGCACTGTTTTTATATTATTTTGGCGATTATTATATTTTACCGTTTTTTTATTTGAAAAAGTTGTTTTTTTTTTTGCAAAATAGTCAATATAGAAAATCGCATAAAACGAAACTAAATACATCTATTTTCAAAAATAGCACTATTTTCTACTTACGTTTTCTTGCTTTCGGCGAAGATGTCAATTTAATATCAATCAATTTCTAAATAATCGCAAAAATGAAAAAAGTGCTAAAATCACAACGCGATCAAATCTCTGAAATAAAGCTGGAAACTGTGAAGGTCATGTATTGTTTTTATATTATTTTGGCGATTATTATATTTTATCGTTTTTGTTAGTTTAGCAAGATTTTTTTTTTTTTTTTTTTTTTTTTTGCAAAATAGTCAATATGAAAAATCGCTTAAAACGAAACTAAAAACATCTATTCTCAAAAATAGCACTATTTTCTACTTACGTTTTTTGCTTTCGACGAGGATATCAATTTAATATCAATCAATTTCTAAATAATCGCTAAAATTAAAAAAGCGCTAAAATCACAACGCGATCAAATCTCTGTAATGAAGCTGGAAACTGCGAAAGTCACGCATTGTTTTTATATTATTTTGGCGATTATTATATTTTGCCGTTTTATTTTTTTATTTCAGCAAGTTTTTTTTTCGCAAAATCGTCAATGTAAGAAATCGCATAAAACGAAACTAAAAACATCTAATCTCAAAAATAGCAAATTTTCTGCGTACCAATATATATATCAATAAATTTATAAGCAAAAAACAAAAAAAAAAAAAACAAAAAAAAAAAAATCGCTAAAATTATAAATTCATAATGGCTAAAGTCAAAAATCTGAAATGAGGCTGGAAACTGTGAAAGTTATGCATTATTTTTGTTTTATTTTGGCGATTATTATATTTTACGGTTTTTTTTTTATTTTAGCAAGCTTTTTTTTTTTTTTTTTGCAAAATCATCAATATAAGAAATTGCTAAACTGAACTAAAAGCGTCTATTCTCACAAATAGCACCATTTTATACGTAAGTTTTTTGTCTCCGGCGAAGATATCAATTTGGTATCAATAAATGTTTAAATAATCGCTAAAATGGAAAAGCACTAAAATCATAAGCGATCAAAATCTGAAATGAAGTTGGAAACTGTGATAGTCATGCATTGTTTTTATTTTGGGGATTATTTTATTTTACCGTTTTGTTTTTATTTTAGCAAGTTTTTTTTTTCTCTCTTTTTTTTTGAAATACTGAATGCAAGTATTATATTAAGTACTAGCTGACCCGGCAAACGTTGTTTTGCCTTCAAAATGCATTTTGAATTATTAGTAGTTATGTTTGTCACCTACCATTATTTGATTCAATGTTAATGTGGTAAAAAAAATTAATTGCAAAAATCTCATCTCCAACGCCATCTATCACTTCAAATAAAACCTTTTAAACCTTCCGGAATACTCTACCAATAATTTAAGACCAAAATGAGCCAAATCGGTACAACCGTTCTCGAGCTTTAGCGAGACTAACGCACAGCAATTGATTTATATATATATAGATTTCAACATAAATTTTCTAAGAAGACACAAAATTTCATTATTTATATTATTTTTATTATAAATATATTTGCTCGTTATCGATTTCTTTATCTGCTCAATTTTGGTATAGCTGTAGGCACCACATTGCCCCACCAACAAAAAACATATTTCTTTGCATTAAAATGAATGAGATATGAACTTTACTCTCGCGTTCTGTGAGCTTATACGCATTCTAGTTTTAGACTCACTCAAGGGGATCTACAATTTAATGACTATGCCGAATGCCACAGTTTGAAAAGTATTTATCAGACTTGCCGATTACTCGACTTCTCGAAGCGTTTGTCAGATGCCGCTCAAATAATGATGTGGTGGCTTTGTGAGGGATTGAACTCGCGATCATGCGAACGAGACTCGCGTGTACTAAACATCGCGTCACGGTCGATGACAACCCCTTAAGTCATTTCCATTGTTGAATGTTTCGTTTTCGAGATATGTTTGTTTCCCCCATTTTTCAATATTTCCCAATTTCGGTGTTGTCGTTCTTTTGGAACAGAAATTTAGTTTAAAAGCTTCCAAGTGCAGTATGCGGTATTCGTGCATTTTCTATAATGAATATGAATTTGTTACTACACTTTCTTCAACAGAAAATAAAGGGCAGGATTAGGCACATGATGCTTCCGCTTGCAAAGGTATCGTAAGTTAAGGCGGGTAAAGCGAAGCGAGCTATCAGAAATATTAGAGAACACAAAAATGCCAATCGTGCAAAGCTGTGATTTTGAAACAAAGACGGGTATGCGGATTAAACACGAACTTCACATAAAATGTGTAGATAATTTTAACATTATTAAATGGTATGGAAATTTGTTTTACAGACCAACTTGGCTCCATGCGAGAGTTACTTTAAAACTTTATTTTCCCCAATTTTTCTGTAATACGTCCTAGGCATGAGAATAAATTATTCTCACCTACAACAAAAGTAACCGTTTTTATAAAATTTGAAAATGAAAATGATTTGGGCAAATGTTTATATTTAATACAGCATACGTTTATATATTTATAGTTATATATAATGTTATCATTGAATCGACACTGTGCATTTCAATAGATTCAATTTATTTCGTTCATGTCAAAGACATGTTCAATATAGGTTTCCATTCAAGCTGTGAAACACCCCAAACGGTAAGAAAAACATTTTCCATTAATTCCCAAAAATGACAAAGTGGAAGGAGATTCTCTAATATTTAGCGAGTCATTTGTACGTTCCTATTTTTACTCACTGAAAGCCCTGTAGACGGATAAATGCTAAACTTAAGATTCGTCTTTTTACTTTGAGTCTTAGAATTTGTTTTGCAAATTATGCCAGAGGTTGTGTTTTTGACATTTCGCCTGTGTATTATATCTTGTCGCCCCTCTTTTTCCGTTACCATGAATTTAAATGCTCTTTTGTGCGTGATTATGAGCACTTCAGGTTGATGATGATCTGGAGCAGAAATTAGTTATAAATTGTGATGAAATTATTTCGACGGAAATGTTGACTTGTTTTTATACAGTTGTTGTTATAATAGATTTCATACAGCGTGGCCCATCAATTGTGCTACAATAAAAAATTTAAATTTTTCCTTAATCAATGTATTTCATTTCTTTTGTTTACATTACGTAGAAAATTCATTTTTTTATATAACTAATTGGTTTTGAAGATGATAGACCATAAATGTCTTCCATGCTCAAGCTTTTTCCCATATGTAGCTGATCAGAAATTTTTAATTGCGGAATCGTCTCAATTATTGTTTCAATGGACTGCTTCAATTTAGTCAAATTCCTTGGTTTCGTTTTGTACACCTTTTGCTCGTCATAACTCCCGAAAAAAGCCTGCCTGTCAGTTAGATCAGGTGACCTTCCGGTTTTTTTTTTGATATTTGTTTAGAAATTTTCGATAAAGCACCGACATAACCGGCTATGGCTAATGTGTGCATTTGCTCCACCTTGCTGGAACCAAATGTCGTTGAAATTTATATGTTTTCGGCGCAGTTTTGGGTACTAAAACACAAAAACTCTTTCAATATTCCCGTCAATAATGACATTGTGTTTGTAGCACGATTTGTGCGCCACCCTGTATTGACAACAAGTCCTTGTTATAGTACATATTACACAATTATTAACAGAATATGATCCTAAACCGGATTTTAAACAAATTTGTTTGCTTCACAATTTGAAATTGTAAAACAGTTAATTAAAAACGAAGCTGACCATGGGATCTACCATGAGATCTGTCTGCATTTTCACAGAATACTATTCTGCAGTACGCTTTTCAGTTCTAATAATGTGTTTACGTAATTACTTACCTGAATTATTCCAAAAAAAAAAAAAAAAAAAAAATGGTAGTCTTTCACATACATATTTCACATGTTTATTTACCTATCACAAAATGTTGTGTCTAAAATCGTTGTAATACATTTTCTTGGCATAACCAAAGCATATCAATTTAACTAGAAAATAAAAGTTGCATCCTTGTACACGCACACATACGTAAACAACTTTATATTTGCTTTCAATACTGTAAACTTGGCTTATGGCCGTAAAGTTTGCTTACAGGCAAAGATAAACAAAGCATGTTATTGCAGCCATAAATACTCTCCAAATGGATGGAGAACAACCATGGCCGGCCGCACTACCACACAAATTCACCAAATGTTTAATGTCCTATGAGCACAAGGAATTATCGGTCTCAGCACTACAGTAAAGGAGCTTTTGTTTGTGTTTGTTAGGTGGATATGTGTGTATGTGAAAGCCTCGTAATGGGCAACTCTTACCTGAAGAGGATAGGTTCTGCCAAAGTGGTTTTAAATTTCAAGTAATGGATGCAGGATGGCCTATATTTTGTTAGGAGCAATTTTTGGAATAGGCTAAAGTGTTCATATGCTTATGAAGTACGAGTACTTGTGAAAAGATCTTGATTTAAAGCACAATGAAAGGGAGCAAGTAAGCCTAGCGTTGGGCTCACGAAAAGTGTGCGGTGATGGTGACCTAAAAGTACGATAAATGTGTGAACTCGAGGGTACAGAATATTTTATATTACAATTAATAACAATCATACGTAAAAAAAAATAAAGTGACACCATTTGTTTCATTCATTATTGCTCATACGCCCACACAAATTCGTGATTGTACGAGAGGGTGGCGCATAAGTAACGTTAACGGCGACTATATTGAATGCGTTCTTGGGCATCATTTGATTTTAACTCGTGAACCAATTGCATCTTATGTGGGAAAAAATGTAACATATGTAAAATTCTTTGCAAAGATCGCCTAGACATCTCTAACTGCTGAGAACGTCGCCTGGTGGAAGTTTCGGAGTTTTCCTCAATACTTGTTTGCACTCGAGCAATGGCCATTTCATTTCGAATTGCACGTGGTCTTCCAGCACGCGAAAGATCACAGACAGCTTCTTGTTGCCCAAAACGGTGAACTAATCGGTAAATTGATGGAGCGCTAAGAGCATTTCAACCATGAAAGAAATTTCGATATGATCTGAATAATCGAATGCTGACTTTCAAAGTAAAATTGAACATCTTTGGTTCTTTGTTCTGTGCTGAGCCTTTCCAACATAAATTTCCCAAGTATTATTTAGTTAATTCTGTAAAGAGACGAAAAAAAGACTTAAACGAAAAAATATATTCACTGATCAAATCTTAACGTTGCTTAAGCGCCACCGTATGTAAGTCATATGAATTATAATATTATACAATGCGAAATAATGTTATAAGGTAATAATATTACAAGTAAAGCGAAATACAGTTTCGACAGTTTACTTATGTATTTCTAATAACTAAATTGCGCTTCCAATATGACTCAATAACCAAGATAGAAAATGAATGAATGAATGACTTGCCACACAATAACTAACTTTTCCTACAATTTCTTATAGGGTGTCCTTTCTATTTACACATTCTAACTTGGCATTTGCAATACAAGGACACTTTAAAACTTTTTATTTGTCATTTGCCTTAAAATGTCTTTGTGGGCAGTGGACACTTGTACTGTTTTGTGTTTGGCTCAAGCATATACTGGTGAAAACTTTATGAGTTTAACACTCTTAAACGCAGCAAAAGGATGAGAGGATAGCAAAAGAGACAAAGAAACACCAGGTCAAAATTGATTCATTTGCATTTAAACTTGCAATTTAAGCTTCTTTTACGCAAACAACTGAGCATTGCTTAAAAAGGTGAATGAAAAGAGCGAATGCAGTAAATAGTAAAGAAAGGTAGAAGGCTGTTTTCGGCATGAAAGTAAATAGCAGGACTTTCTTTTAAATACAGGCAAGGGATATTAGCGGTTGATCATATTCGTGGGTAAGAAAACTTATGGAAAAATCTTAACAGCAGGTGTGCACGAATTAATTAAGTAGTATATTAGTAGTAACTAACTAACGCTAAAATAGTGACTAAAACAAACAGAAACGTTGTCATAGACTAGGATAAACTGCAGAAGAAGCCATCACCCAACGTAAGGTGTATTTTTTAGGGTGGTAAAAATAGCTTAATTGCCATTGTTTGCCTTTTAGTAAAACCGGGAAGGGGCAAAAGTAGCATGTCTGAAATTTAAGAAAAATCGTACCAGTTAATGTGTGTGGCTCCGTTACATCATAGATAACCAAAATCAAAGTTGTGTAGATTTTCACGATAATGAGAGACAACTCTATCTGGTTATTAAAGAATTGAGGAAAAATAGAACGGCTATAGATTCCAACTATGGAGTTGGTTTTTTTTTTTTTTTTGTGCGAAATACAGTGGTTTCATGATAGAATGATGGCTCAAATCCGATTAAATGAATAAAAAAGGTCAGGTTGGCATATTTTCAGGTGATACAATCCTAAAATACTCAAACTGTGTAAGATTTTCTCTTCGATTTATTTGTCTAACTTCAAATTTCGAGCGCAGGTCGAATTCAATGACCTCAGGAAAAATGCCAAGATCGGCATATTTTTAAATACTCAAGCTGTATGTTACATCATCTCTACGATTTATAGCTGACTTTAATTTTAATAACAAATTTGAATGGAACCCAAATGCGTCTTTTATTGCCTCCCATATAAATGCATCCTATTGGATGGTGTTTTTTTCTTAACCGAAAGGAAATTCTGGTACTTCCCATACAAATAGATCCATTTATTTCACCTATAATATTGACTATTTTTTACGCACAATATTCGGTCGTAATCGCATCAGATAGTCATCAGATCCAATTAATTAATTTCTCTGTAAAATCCTGTCAGAATTTCATCTTTCATATACTTACATATACATCAAAATGTCTACCAGACTATTAGATAATTACACCCATTTAGGGCCATATTCATAATAACTGATTAGAGGATCAGTGAATAGTTTTACCACGAAAATGTTCTCTACAAATTTTCAATAAATAAATAAATTGTATGTCTGGTAAACGTTTCTCTGATGGAAGTTTGTACTACAGTAATATATATGTATACCTTGGAAAACACCCGATTTTCAATAAAACTCGGCTCTAACAGGCACACACGGCCTTTAATAAAAACAATAGGTATTATATTTAGAAAATAGAAACCTTTGAACGACACTTTTCGAAATTTCAGGAGATTTCGATCATTTGTGTCTGAGTTACAGAGTTTTAATTGCCCCTACTTTTGGTTTATTTCGCCTACTTTTGATGCGAAAAATACCTTTTCAAAATTGATAATGGATTGAGAAGAATCATTTGTTTTTTTTTTTGAATTTATGCATGGTCGTACGACTGCCCATGACATCTAAAAGATATGCTTATACCAGAAATTATTTTGAAAATAGTTAAATTTATTACCGGTAATCGGAAAGCGAATTTTGTTCGAAGTGTAATACTGAACGAAACATGGGCACTACATTCCTAAAATGGAACAGCAGTCCACCTAGTAAACAGGACCTACAGACAGTCGGACAAAGAATCCTGTATCTTATTTGGAATCGCATTGCTCTGTATTTTGTTTGGGGTGCATATGACATTTTAAACGATCAATATTTTGTGAAAAGGAGTGAATATTACAAAAAATTTCCCTCAATGGCGAAAAAAAATTGGGGGAAGCTCTTTTAGGTTTATCCTGTGACATGGAACATGATGTCTGCTAAACCATATTATATATAGTACTTGTAATCAGCCCCAATATATAGATTTAAACTTAAGATTTCCGTATCCTGCAATAAAAGAGAAATATGAAATATATATGTGGGGTAGGGTTTTCTTACATATCTGTCAACTTTTTTAATAGGACGGTTTGCATCTAAATTTTTAAAGCTACCTTATGCACCTTCAGCCGACTATCATTCAATACCATTTTGTGGATTTTCTTAACCGTGCCTTCCGTGGACACCTTAATTGGTCGATCACTACGGTGTTTGCCGTGGCAACTTGTACGGTCTCGTTTAAACTCTGCTATACAATATTTTATAGTCGTAAAGAGAGTCTTTAAGAATAGAGTTTTTAATATTGGTTGAACTGAGACCTCTCAAATGGAAATATTGGATGACATAACAGCAACCAATCTTCCGCATGTTTACTGAGATCATTCACTTTTGATGGCTCAAATAAAAATTGTAAACAGATAAAATACACTTGTGTCAGTGTTTCTTGTAATCCTCGGTTTTTCTTTTATCTCCTCAATCGTAGCAAAACGCTTCCCTTTCATCGGTGTCTACAGTTTTGGAAAGAGGAAAAAGTCAGCGGGGGCCAAGTCCGGTGAATACTATGGTTGAGGCTTGATTGCGGTTTTGTTTTTGGCCAAATACTTACGCACAAGCATCGATGTGTGAGCTGGTTCGTTATCATGGTGCAAAATCCATGATTGGTTTTTCCACAATTCTGTGCGTTTCTGACGAATTGCTTCGCGCAAACGGCGCATAACTTCAAGATAGTATTCCTTATGGGCCGTACGACCTTGTGGCCAGAATTCGTGATGCACTACGCCGTTGCAATCGAAGAAAACAATGAGCAAAGACTTCACGTTTGACCGAACTTGACGTGCTGGGACGACCAGGACGAGCATCGTCATTGACATCTTCCCGGCCTACCTTAAACCGGTTATACCACAATTGAACTTGTGTTCTGCTCATAGTAGACTCGACAAACGCCACACTCAACATTTCAAATGTCCTTGCACATTTAATTTCATTTTTTTTACACAAAACTTAATACGGTCTCTTTGATCCATTTTTTCGAATAGTAAAATCTCGAAGAGCACACCAAAACACGACTAACCTTTTTATGTGTCAAAAACAAACTGAAAAAAAAAAATGGCAAAATGGCTGATATTGTCAACATATATAACAGACATGTGTACCAACATAACGGAAAAAATGCGAAAATCGAACATACGTAACTCACGCAATTTAAAAAAAAAAAACGTGTTTTTTGTCACATCTCATACATCGTACATTGTCCGATGGGTGCCGCGTTTACTTTCTATAAAGCAAAAACAGTGTTGTGAAGATATTTCAGTAGAGTTTGGTTAGTTTAGCGATGTTTCACCGCAATAAAGCCAAATTTTTCCATCGATTTATAGGCGTGGATGAGACATGGATCGACCAGTTAACACCTGGGAGAAAGGAATATTCAAAGCAGTGCAAGCAATGCACACCAAACAGTTACTTTTTCCGGATAGAAAGTATAAATACATCACTGTAGTCTAAGAGTGCATAAGGAAAAAGTATCATAATGACGTAGTTCAGTCAAAATTTTTCATAATGCTCGGACATGGCATAAAGCTTACATTGCCTTCATAACTTTGATGGGTATGTAAAAAGCGATGGAAGTTTTCATAGGTGTACATAATTGGAAAACGCTTTGAATTCCTAATAGTAGTCTTAGATGGCATAAGGCAACAATTTCTTTGCAACAATTTAACCCTGACAAAATTCCTTGTGAATTCTGGATGTTTTCAACTTACCTTTATGAACTTTTCTTTCCGCAAATAAAAGGCTTGCATGTTTACAGTTACAACTTATATTCTTGTATAATCTTTATTTTAAGTAATAATTTTGTTTCACTCTAACAACTATAGTTTGTTTTCGTTGCACTTTATATAGCTGTAAAACTAGACAAAAAAAAGTAAAATCAAATAAAAACAAGTATTAAATAATTAAGCCTAAGCAAAATTTTTTAGGATATACAAAGGATTTTAAAGGGGTTCTGCAAATTTTAATGCCAATATGATGATGGGCATCAAAGTGGTAACTTCAGAGGCATGACGGGGTATGTCTATTAAATAATCGTGATATTAAATACTACTCCAATAAACCTAAGCGCAATAGCAGGCCATTAACAATAATTGTTGCGTGTCGTTAATGGGTTAAATGTTTAGTGATATTGTATACGATAACATTTAAATTTGTTTAACTGTTTGATTATCTGGTCTAAACATTTAATAATACAAGTTACTTGTTATTATGATGAATATTCGTTATTTTCGAATATCTGTTGTAATGGTTTAATTGAATGGCTTCATTTGTTCTTATAGTACAGACAAATTCCTCACTTAATAATAAATATCACATAAATAATAGTTTAATGTATTTATTTTATGTTGTATGTATTCATTATTAACAATTAACAGATAATGTATAATAATTTGTGGATGGTGTCGTCGTTTTAAGTGTAAAATTTTATGGTAATTTGGAGATGGAAAAAAATCTATGAAGTAGATTAGATTAAATCCATGAAATCGTATAACTTTTTATGATTGTAGGGGACAAAAATAACGTCTGGCCAAAGGAGAATAAGTAAAGTGGAAATAAATCTATTAATAAAACGAACATTGGTCTGACGAAGCTATAAATTAGACAAAAAGATCAGAAATCGCACAAAAAAGAATCTTCAATATTAGGGAAATAGATGATAAAGAACAGTAAAAAGTTTCATTTATTCAAAGTTTCGATTGAAAAGATTAATGATTTTCTGCTTTCTTATATTCCTCTGTTATTTTTAAAGAACTTTAAATTTCAAAGGTCATACAAATATCATGCTAGGAATCTTTTTTTTTTAAATACATTCGCCCACTTCTCTTATGGTTATTGGACGAAGGAAAATTAAGCCTGTTAATTGTGGATTTAAATTATTTTCATTTCCATGATCAAATTGGAATTGTGTGCTATATTAAAGGGCATAATTATACAATAATATATTTTAAATACTAATTGTGCATCAAAAAGCATTCAGAAGTGCTGTTTCTTCATTTTATATCTGTAATTTCAAAACTAAAAAAATCTTCGTTTTTGCTCATAATTCCATTATTATGCTGTTGCCCGTTGCCATAAAAATGGGATATAATTGTACAATAGTATATTTTGAGTACTAGTTGTGCATCAAATAGCATCCAGAAGTGCTTCCCTTTCATTTTTTTATCTGTAATTTCAAAACTGAAAAAATCTATAATTCGCAGAAGTCCTTCCATTTCGTTTTTGCTCATAATTCCATTATTATGCTGTTGCCCGTTGCCATAAAAATTGCCTCAATTTGATTATTCTTTGAAATTTCTATGCCAAAGAATCACGATAGGAGAAACACAAAATGAAAATCACGATATGCAGTAAGAATGGACACCCCATTGCGCAGTTATCAATCATTTGTCCCAATTGCAGCCAAATTGCAAAGGACGTTCACAGGATTAATTGATTTTCGAAGCGTATTCCAGTTAGGGCTAATAATATGCATACTAAACGAAAAATCATGATACGCAGTAAGAATGACACCCCAGTTCTCAAACATTTCTTCCCTTTAGAAACCATTCAAATTGCAAAGGACATTCACTGGATTAATTAATTTTCAAAGCGTATTCCACTTAGGGCTAATATGCATACAAAACGAAAGAAAAATATGTCTGCTAATTATGGATTTCCTGTGTTTTGAAAATTTTCAATCAAAATGAAGACAATGTTGATGTCCCTTAAATTCATATTGCTCAGTTTCAAGAGAATATAATTTTTTTTTTGTAAAAATTAAGAAGAATTTTTAATTTGTTGAATGTTTTAAAATTTTATGGTCACATTTTGTGGGGCAGTTTGTTGCTTTCTGGGATTTGATAAAAAAATTAAAAAAAAAAAAAAAAATTAATTCCGATATCCATATTTCTCACCGTCACGGTATTTGAAAGCAAATACCTACATATGTTTGCTTGAAATTTTCTTACAAACCTAAACAAAAGTTTTCTAATTTGGTAAAGGTTTTACAATTTTATGGTCACATCCATGCAATTTGATAGAAAAATTCAAAAAAACAATATTTTTTCTGATCTTTATATTTGTCAAAACGAATCACCGTCACAGTATTTGGAAGCAAATACTGATGATTGCTTCAAATGTTCTTATACCAGATAATGTAGTTATTTCAAAATTTTGTTAAATTTTCTTAAAGTACATGGTGTGAACCTGTAAGTCTGTTTCTTAACGGGGAGGAATCTCATCGCGAAAGTGAAGTAAATCTTTCGTAAATTGACATAGAAATAAGAACTGTAGAAGTGAGCGGTTTTAGGTGATCTTACTGTTATTAAATCGAATCGTTTTTCTCTTTATGCTTTTATAACAATCTTTCGAAAATAATGCAGGTGTGATTTTATCTCATAGACGGCAACGAATTCAATTTCTTCGAAATTGATAGTTATTGCCTAAGTACGAAATTTAATAATCCTCCAATGACTCATGAAATAGCATATAAAAAGTACTCCAAAATCCACATAAGAAAGTCAATGATTCATTTAGCATTTGCATTAATTTCTTGAAGTAATTTCTCGGGTTGTATGAGCCGTAACATTGTTGTGCTGAAATCTCAAGCCCTCTATATACATATTTTTGCAATTTAGCACAGAAGACTGAATGGATTATCGTGTCCCATTATAGAGCATTCATAGTTGTGATTGCCTGAGCAGGAGCCAATACTTTGGTTACAAAAATACATTTTAAGTTCCCAACAAACACCTGTGAATTTCGAAGGCGTCAATTTTAACAAATAATAGAGCTGTTAAAAAGAGAATGAAGATGATTTTCTTCGAAAAGTTTACATCCACTTGTTATGGATCCACAATCCATTCAACAGGTTTACGTTTTATGTAGCGCTTTATAGAATCTGTAAACTGTCCTTTATAGAATCTCTTAATAGTCTTTCTTTTTACATCAATAACTAGGCTTCAATGCATTGAAGGCGTGAGTTTTGGGACGCCCTTTATTGCATGTATCCTTTTGCCCGCAAAACGCTGTCGAAAGTTATGCTCGCCTGATTGTAGCCTAACTATTATCGTTATGGTTTCTGCTGCCTTGGCCGTCTGCTTTCCATTTTTCCCCTTCTTATTCTCCTTTGGCACATAATTTATACCATGTTTTGTTCTGAAATGATTTTGAATTATTACTGAGGTTTGTTGTTTCCTCCCTTTCCAACATCGTCGCTAGCCTGGGGAACATGGGCCGTGAAGCTGGTGGATAATTTGTATGCATTCGTTTTTTTTACTTAACTTATAAATTTACAACTAATGACAACGAAAAAATTAACTAAAATTACCAATGATTATTATTAATATGTATGAATACTTTTTCGTAATTTATATATGTTTATAATTTAGGGGCGAAAAAAAATTTAAAAAAATTTTAAAATGTTCTTATGAAAAAAATTAAAAAAAATATATATATATTTTTTTAAAGAAAAACAAAATAAACAAACAAAATTTTCCTCAGTTTGAGATCCTCAGAGCTACAGAAACAAAAAACAAAAGGAGACTAACAAAGAAGAAATGTTCCATGAGAAAGAAAGAAAGAAGAAGAAGAAAAAAAAACAAACATTTTCGTGGCTTTTAAAGAAATGGATTTTGGTTCTAAACTAGGCAACTTAGACGTCACTTAGGTATGTTCCTTTACTTCTTTCAGCACTGTTTAGACATAATCATTCATTTTCTTAATATTAGAGGACATCGTATTAAAATTGTCGTCTACATTTGAAACGGGCCGATAGGATCTTTGCTTGGCTTTTAGGTGAATATTCCAGGCGGCCAGAACTATCACGATAACTGAAAGGCAGCCTATTATGGTATAGAGCAGATCATTGTGTTGGCTGTAGCGCATCAGTTCGACTACTTGGGGATACACCTGATAGGTGGCGGGCACATCTTCAGTTGTACAAGGTCCAGCGGTTGTAGGTACGCCATCTTGATTCGTGCCACTCGACCCTTTGCAAGGTTCGGTAGAGAGAGCATTAACTAATTGAATGGGCGCTGAGGTAGAAACCGAAGGGGTAGTTGTTGTGACTGGTGCTTCCGTTGTGCTAGTGGTGGACGTTGTAATAGTCGTCGTTACTGCAGCTGTGGTAGTAGATGGTTCTGGTGTCGTTGTTGTTGTTGTGGTCGTACTAGTAGCATTTAAGTTGGTTGCCACCACCGTTTCATCTATAGGCTTCAATTCAATATTAGGCTCTACATTATCCTCCTGTTCCGTATAGTCGTGTCCTCCATCATCATCATAATGATGGCTCGAATCACCTTCACCATCGGCATCTTCATCATAATCCACATCTGCATTGGGCATAGGAAAGCCTTTGGGCCAACATACTGGACAACAGCTATCCTTAAGCATAACCTGACGATTTGCTGGACAATTGACGCCGCGACAGAAATTAATCAGGCAATTGGGTTCACCATTAACACACTCGCATTCGTAGCAACCATCCCTCCAGGTGTCGCCATGCTCAAAGAATTGATTCAAATTCTTGGAATGGCAAATGGCCGTCGGTTTCTTAATACCCTCATCGCAGCTTTGGTGGCATATCCTTTGACCGGCATAACATTTGCAGCGTTGACAATTCGTCAGCCAATAGCTATCGGTATTTTGGACATCGGTACAATTGGGTTCCTTGTGGCACTCATACTTGCCACAACAATGGCCAGGTGTATCCATAGATTCAGGCTGTAGTTCCACCACAACCTCGCCGTCATTCTGGCAATCGGGTATGTAGCAGGTCTTGCATATACATTTCTGGGACAAACAGCATTGGGAGAATATCTCATCGGTAATGTCCACGGCTGAAGTGTTGGCCAATAATTCATCTTCAACTATCAGAGGTTCTGGAATAAGCTCACGGATATCGCTGTCCGCTGGACAGGTCATATCGGAAAGAGGTGGACATCTGACATTGTCACAAGGATGGGGTATAGTTGAATCTGTAAGTAGGCAAAAGAAGATCAAGCTATGAAATATGATGTTACAAATTGAAGATGAAATAGAAAGCGAAAAATTAAAAAAAATCACTTTCATTGCAGTTAATTTTTGTACATATTCATCTAACTATTTTAAAGCAGAAAAACGGTGTAACACATCGGTCAAATAGTTCTCAGATTGAGGACATAAAGACCTTCTTTTCTGATTTAATCATGTTCTTCAACAGCGATGCTATCAGTCGACGTTTCGTCTTTTTTTGTTGAAGAATTATTTGTTAAGAACGCCGACATACTTTTCAATTCCCACAACGACCTGAAAAAACTAAGAGAATACGATAATTGATGCAACAGTTCGAAGTTCAGTATATGAAACTTGTCAATTGAAATCTGATCTTCAATTGGATAATTTTCTTTCTCTTCCTTTTTTTTTTAAATTTAATGTTGATTTGAATGTTCTTATTCCCATATTAAGGGGAGTAACTTATGAAATCCAATCCAAACAAAGACGTTTTACAAAATATGGCTCCATCGCAAGGTTGGGCATCTGGCAATACCATGAAATATTAGCGATTTTAACACGGTCATCTTTAACAAAAGCCCTATTCTGCTTGCTTACGTCGGTGATAGTCATATGGATGGCAGAAAACTGCAAGATGTTACTGCAGCCTTCTCAGTCATTGAGAAGAAATGAGAAAATTTCTTTTAACGGTGGCTAGGACAGAGTTAAGTTATCGATTTTGATAAACAAAGAGTCTACTTGTTTGGGACGATGCGTTGTCTGGGTCAAATTGGCGGACGGACCCAAACACTTCACTACGAAATGTTTTCGACAACTGACACGATGGGCGGCACAGATGAGGGTGGCCAAAACGCCGTTACAAGAATCACGTTTTCATTATTTAAGGGCTATGATTATTTTATTTGACATTTTTTTATTGTAGCGAAATAATGATTTTTTCTTGTGCGATTTAGATTTTTTTTTTTGTTGATTTTTCTTTATACTTTAACGTTGCTTTAAATGCTGGAGAGTTCCTTTAGCACACTCGGAAGTGCATTAAACATACGGGTGACTCTGACATTCAATGCTTTCCTTTACGACTGTAACATGTTGGGTAGCACAGTTTAAACGAGGCCGTACGAGCTGCCAAGATAAATACCGTAGTGGTAATTGAGGTGTCCACGCCAGACACGGTTAAGAAAATCCACAAAATTGGATTATCGTCAGCCGAAGGCGCGTGGGCTAGCTGAATTGATAGGCATTATAAAAAGTGAAATACTCGTGCATCGTATAATGACCGAAGATTCGCAGATGAGAAAGCTATGCGCTAGATGGGTGCCGCGCTTGCTTTCAATAGAGCAAAATAAGCGTGGTGAAGATGTTTCAGTAAAGTGTTTCAGTATGATGTTTGAGCGCAATGAAGCCGAATTTTTGCGTCGATTTATAATCATGGATCAGGCATGGGTCCATCACTTAACACCTGAGAAAAAGAAATAATCAAAGCAGTAAACTTGAATGGGAAAATCGTGTCCAAAGAAGGCGTAGACGGTTCCATCTGCATCATGGCGTCTGTTTTTTTGGAATGCGTATGGGATTATTTCTATTGATTATCTTTAGAAAGAAAAAACCATCAACGGTGATGAAATTA
The DNA here is from genome assembly GCA_019455685.1 of Philornis downsi. Classification (NCBI taxonomy): domain Eukaryota; kingdom Metazoa; phylum Arthropoda; class Insecta; order Diptera; family Muscidae; genus Philornis; species Philornis downsi. The sequence continues at coordinate 158,717 of JAHXMU010000485.1, forward strand.
TTGGTAAAAGACCGCATTTGGCGAAAAAGAAACTATTGTCTCATCAAGACAATGCACCAGTTCACACATCCACTATTGCGATGGTCAAAATTAATGAATTAAAGTTCAAATTGCTTTATCGCCCACTTTATTCGCCAGATTTAGCTCCCTCGGACTATTTTCTAATTTTAAACTTGAAAAAATGTCTCGGTGGTAAAAGATTTGTCAGCATTGTAGAGGTGGAGTCTGCGGTTGATGAATATTTTAAGAAGTTTAACAGTTTTTACTAAAAACAGGGTATACAAACTACTGAATCTCGCTGGAAAAAGTTTGTCGAGCTAAAAGAAGATTATGTTGGAAACTAAAGCAAATTTGTCTATACTTTTTTTTGTTTTCATTAATTTCACTGAATCTGAAGTCTTTACATTTTAACAGTATCGAAAACCAATTTCTAATCGATGGAAATAATCACAAGACCATGACAAATTACTGTCACCGATACCAACATCACCATCCTCATCATCAGCTATCTTAGTCATTAGCATCAATGGAGTAGAGCGTAGCGCTGTAAAGCGCTGGAACACACATTAAGCTCTTCACTCTAATGTTCCTTATCAATTGTTCTATTTCATTGTAAATGACAGACAAACAAAGGAAAGCTTCATCAAATAAATGACAAGCGAATTGCTATGCTATAGCTATCATTTCCACTGATTTGTTTCACTCAATATAGTAGACTGTGTGGACAGCAAAATAATAAACAGAATTTTGGGATTTCCTCTCTGTGGCTCCAGTTTTTCTCGGTTGTATGGTAGATATCCCTTTTATGGTGAAGCTTACGTCCTTTGGAATACAAATGTTTGGCAAATTGAGATGGGAGTGGAGAGAAACGGACGAATTTGTCAATACAATATTTTGGGGATTGTGGAAGTCCTTTCACAATCATCGAAGGATTTTGTTTAAGAAAGACAAGTCTTTTGCCATTTAAATTAGACTTAATCAAACAAAATGCTTTCTAATGAATTTGGCAACCGAAGCAATAAAATGATGGGTTGACTTTCATGGCACTGGAAATTTAGTAGCAAAGCTTAATTTGTGCAACGGTTTCAATTTCCATATAAGAATAGGTAAGTTTGAAATGATGTCAGAGCTTTCACTGTAATTGAAATTCTTTCTAATACAGTTCATTCCTCACATATGGATGTTTATGATGAAGTAGGAATATTCCTGATTAACAAATTCAAAAATGAACATCATATTTTCTAGAATGTGAATGACATTTCTCCTGCACTTTGGTAGCTCGAACGAAATAATGTTTGTTAGCAGTATTACTGATCCATAGAAATGATTCCTTTGCATACCAATAATTGTGTTGGTGCAATTTTAATTTGCTCAAGACGTAGTTCCGTTTGCAATTGATTCCGTTTCAAATATTACGGAGTAAACACTAATAACGTCACTAACATTCTTTGAACTATTTTTCAAAATATATTTAAAATATGGAATTACGCAACAGTTCAAATATCTGTTGTTGTATTGTAATTGAGAAAATCTCA